>JARUPZ010000008.1:9781075-9993107 GCA_031213475.1 Nereocystis luetkeana | reverse complement strand
GTACTCATCTTATCCTCCTACCACATTTTCGATCACACCACTCTCGGCGTCGAACGAGGACAGCAAACGGGCGCACCGATTTGCTCGCAATACCTGGAACAGCGCTGTCACGGCGGCTCATGTAAAAAGTTTCGAGTTTATTTAGACTCACACTCCTGGGATTCCGCAGCTTCATATTTTGTATTCCTTCCTCGTGAAACAAAGGAGTTGTATATCCTGCACCGAGGCCGTGTGCAAAAAGCCCCGTAGCACGCTCGATCGAAGCTTCTCACTCAGCTTGCGAAAGGTACGAGAGCTTCGTCGAAATCCTACATATATCTCACTCACCATGTATCTGTTGGTTTTTTTTCATTTAATAATTCCATGTAGGAGTGGCAGCCGAGTGGCAGCCGAAACGTAAAACTTCAGAAGAGGAAAGCTTGTTCGCGCCTAACCCAGGGCCAACATTTCTGTGCGCGCAGTGTTCCTAAAAAAAAAACCCATCACCGGTGCTCGCCCAGTCGGGGGAGGGGGGGGGGGGGGACTGCTCAACCGGTCGTGCAGCTCCGGGCGTTTTGTAGATACACGGACCGATTGGTGTCCATGTTAAATGTCTAGACCGAACGTGTTCTACGATACTAGAGGTATAGCACGTTTCCGTTTTCCTTTTTTTCTGAACGACGAGGTTCCTCAACCCCTTTAGGACCGCAGTCCCGTTGTGGGGACAAACCAGTCAAATTCCAAGTAGTTTCTGAACGACGAGGTTCCTTAACCCCTTTAGGACCGCAGTCCCGTTGTGGGGACAAACCAGTCAAATTCCAAGTAGTTTGTCCTCAAAACGGGACTGCGGCTCTAAAAGGGTAAACCCCAAATCGTCGGAATGCCAAATATTGTGTCGAAAAATGACGTTTTTGTATACTTGGGGCAAAGGGATTATTCATCGAGATGCAATTTGGGTTCTGCTGACGTCAATTTTCGGGTGAGGTACGGGGCCGCTTAACCCCTTTAGAACCGCGGTCCCGTTTGGGGACAAAACTACTTGAAATTTGAGTGGTTTGTCCCCAGAACCGGACTGCGGTTCTAAAAGGGTTAAGTGAGAAGCAGGAGCTCGATTTTTTTTAAGGGTAAACCTCTGTCGTCGAACGCCTCAACGATCCTTGTAATTCCGTGCGCAGAAAAGTGGTACACTACTTTTTTCGGCCCCAAAAGCGCAAACCCTCTCCGTACCGTAAGATGATGGAGAGTAGGTTCCTTGAGGGTTGCTTCTACCAATTTATTTCGAGACTATTTATTGTCGGCACACACCGTCTATGCGCGAGCCGGAAATATCACAAGCCAATCAGCACAAAAGACCCGAACAACCAACCCTGACTCTGCCAGCCAACCAAATAAAATTTCGGACACAAGTTGGCGAAAGCTCTACTGTCTGCGGGCTTTATTGTCATCAATCGCCCTTCCGGAATAGCGCTTTCAAATATGCTGGGTACTTCCGGAGTAGACGCGAACACACATCACGTGCGCGCGACAAGCGGTGTATTCAACAACTTTATTTACTGCTGCCCTGTCTAGGGGGGCAAACCCCACTAATTCCAAGTGTTTCCCCCCCCCCCCCAAAACGGGTTTTGCGGTACGAAAAGGCAAGATAACCCTGAGTCATCCCACAGCAGGGGTCCACCAGACGTTCCTGAGCCCCACACATGAGAGGAGTTCAATACCTCACCCGATACAGTACTTGAAAGAAATTCGTTCGCGCCACCGGACTGGCATTGGAATTCGCTAGTCCTTGAACGAAATGTAGGAGTAAAAATTTTCATCCTAACTGGTAGTTCCTCACTTAACCCCTTTAGAACCGCAGTCCCGTTTTGGGGACAAGCCACTCAAATTCCAAGTAAGTTGTCCCCAATTGTCCCCAAAACGAGACTGCGGTTCTAAAAGGGTTAAGGAACCCAATTAGTCAGAAACCTTTACTTACGTAGGCCCAAAACGTGCAACCCCTACCGTGGGGTGACTCCCCTGTAACCCTCTTGGGAGGAACGTCACGACCGACAAAAAACTGACGGCTACTACTGCGTGTTATGGGTGACCATAGCGAATAGGACCTACGGTATACACACAATTGTCAAGCCTATATATTTCCCTGTTTTTACTCACAACATTATGTCCTATTTACTATGGTCCCTTTACTCCCAATATTCGGTCCCGTTTACTACGCCCCCCCCCCGTAACAGCAGTGTCCGAGCTATAACCGTTCGAGGGCTCGTATGTATAGGGTGAGGGCACAGCGACATCCTAACAACCGTGCTGAGGGCCGCTTTCACGCTAGCGGTAGACGATTGACACAAAAAGACACCACAGACGTTAGCTATCGTCCCAAGGAGGTGACGGGTTTGGTCGTCTTCTATTCACAGCGCACGCCGACATGCTTCCGCACGCGCGCGCATATGTGTTCGTTCCTTGCATGGTCTTCGGAGGGGGACAACCAGGCGAAAACCCGTCAAGTTTGTTTTTTTCGCAGCTTTTGCTGCTGCTGCGTCGGCCTCTGAGAGGAGCAAGGAAGCGAAACCTACAACCAAAAAAAAAAAACATTTTTGTTTTCGTTTTTGTTTTTTACGGGTGCGTATTATTTTTTGTTGTTGTTGTTGTTGCGGTGAGGGGCGGGTTTCTTCATGTGTTTACCCGCCACCGCTCATCGTCGTGGTGATGTCATGTCATAGCGGATGGGGAAAACATTGCATCGCGCGCTTGCTTGCGCTGCTCTTCCCCGCGCATCGCGCACATAAATGATGTTCAGCAGAACCCCCCCCCCCCCCCAACAAATAATCCGGCATCGCAACTCGTCGAACAGCAACTAAGAAAGCACCAAGTTAAATGGAGTCCGCGCACTGAACCTCGCGCCGTTCGACCCTTCTCTCACAAAATAGAGAGGCCGTGAAAACAGCATTAGTTTATATATACGTACCAGGTACTGGTATGTATTTCGTGTCCATTTGTTTTTTTTCAGCCCCTAACTTTTTTTTTTTCTGTTCAGCATATGGTCGTCCTGCCGTGCGGACGGACTGTCTCCGAGCCGAACCGACCGAATCGCAGATCGGGTCACCAACCAGTACTTTTTTATTTTGTTCTTTTCTGACCTCTGAGTCGGCCCCGGTGGCTTGGTAGTAGGTGTTCCGCGTGCCTATCAAGACCAATTTCGTGGGTTCGACCGAGTCTCACCGAGTGCATAGTCGCGGGGAATTTTAATGGCACAAATAAATTAAATAACGCGTGGTATCGCATAAGGGCCATAATAAGACGCGTGGTATCGCATAAAAACTATTGAGTATTATGGAGTAGACAAGCCGAAAGTTGGCACGGAAGGGATGTAGACTTGGTGCATGGGTTTCCTTTTGTTTCCGAGGTTTTCTTCTTTCGGGAAAGTTATGAGTGATCCATGTTGAAGATCATGCTCCACATTGTCGGATGGCAAGATAAATAATAATAAATTAAATAACGAAAAGCGCGAGAACGTGAGTTAATGGCTTATTTCGATGAAAATCGAAGAGCAGTAGTAACAATAGTGGGAATGCTGAATCCTATGCCCGAAAAAAAAAATGAATTCACGCACAGGAAGGGAGAGACGGGTTTGACACCTGTGACCACGGCTTGTCCAGAAGATCAAACTGAGGGTAAAAACCTCCTGCAGTGCGGGTTTAACCCTGTTAGGAGTGCAGTCCCGTTTTGGGGACAAATCAGTCAAATCCCAAGTAGTTTGTCCCCAAAACGGGACTGCAGTTCTGAAAGGGTGAAAAAGGGAGGCAAGAGTGAAATAAAAATGCGGTGCCCCCCCCCCGATTAAAAAAATAATCAAGAAGAAAAACGAAGCCCGCTTTGCACACCGTCACACATACGCACGAAAATTCTGGCAATAGAAAAACCGCACACAGCGAGCGGTTCGGTTCGGTTCAGTTCAGTTCAGCCGGCGTCCCCGGTGGCTTGGTAGGTGGCCCGCGTGCCTATCAAGATCAACTTCGTGGGTTCAAGTTTCACCGAGTGCATGCTCGTAGGGTTTTTTTCTTGCATAGGAAATTGATCAGCGGAAAGCGCGAGAGCGTGAGTTAGCTACATTCGATGAAAATCGACGAGCAGTGGGAATGCTGAACCCTATGCGCGACAAAAAATAAAAGGCACGCACCGGGGGGGAGAAGGGACGACACCTGTGACCACGGCTTGTCCAGAAGATCGCCGAGGGTAAAACCTCTTACAGTAGGAGTTAGGCTGGGAAGTAAAAGTGATGACTTAAAAAAAAAACTTGAAAAAAAACATTCACTTTACTTTACTTTACTGTACTTTTTAGCTCGATTTTAACACCGCGCTACAAGAGCGATTGTAACTCCTTCAGGCATGCACACCCACCTGTTGTAGGGACGGATTGCTAGCCATTTGCTACTAGAGCCAGCTTCAGGTTTTTTCCTTTGCTTTTTTTTTCCCCGATGTGAGTCGAAAAAGGAAAGAAGGGGCCGACGGTCTCCTTGGGAAAAAAAATACAAAAAAAAAGGCACCAACCTCCGCACGAGTCGCAATGGGGGGGGATAAGAGCTTACGCTATGTGACTGACCCCGGGCCCTATATCTACGGCTACTGCTGTTGACAGGAATAAGAGATGAAGTAGAAGGGCCAAGATAATAAATGGGATGGAGCCAAAAAAAAGAAGATAAAAAACAGGAGTGTAATTAATGCCGAAAGGGTTCCGCAAGGCTGAGCGCTACCGGTCACGGAAATGGGGCAAAACCTGAAAAAAAATAGTACGGAGGCGCGGCGGCGGAATTATTTGGTACCCCGCTCCCCTCTTTTACTTTCATATTCCTGTCACTGTTATTTTCATTGGTACGATAGTTATTATTGTTGTTGTTGTTGTTTTGTGCTCAAGACGTCCTCCAAAAGTTCACCCCTCTCCTTTTAGAACTGGAGTCTCGTTTTGGGGACAAACCACTCGAATTTCAAGTAGGTTTGTCCTCAAAACAGGACTGCGGTCCTACAAGGGCTATAAAGCATTCTCTCCGAAAAAAAAAAACAAAGAAAAAAAACAGGTAAAAATATAAAACAACCACTCCGCGAACGGAAAATATATGGAACATTTAGTCTCGATCATGTCGGCCAACCCTTCCTTCTATTTACGCACATAGGGGGTATATACTGCATTTCGTACCCGGTACGCGCAAAGTCTAACTACTACCACCACGTACATCAGTAATAACTGATGAACCCTTCCTTAGAGCTCAGCCGAGGGTAGTTATTATATATAGACCTTGTGCATATGTATTATACGAGTAGGCATTGTTTTTATTTTCCGCGGTGTACATCTTCCGGAACGCCTTCCGGAGTGCTTCATGATGAGCGACCCCCGGTGAGGATCATATACACACACTGTCGAGGATGGCTATTAACCCCTTTAGAACCGCAGTCCCGTTTTGGGGACAAACTACTTTAAATCTGAGTGGTTTGTCCCCAAAACGAGACTGCGGCTCTAAAAAAGGGTCAATACAAAACATCCCCTCGATCACACTACTTCATCAACCTTTTAGGACTGCAGTCCCGCGTTGGGGACAAACCATTCAAATTTCAAGTAGTCCTCAAAACGGGACTGCAGTCTTGAAAAAGGGGTAAGAGGGGCGTGCTGCGATTATCGGGGGGGGGGGGGGGGGGGGGGGGGGGAGCGGTATAAAATAGTAGCAGCCGCACCCGTGAGGGAAAACATGTTTGTTTCCGACTGCCCCAGCCCCTTCACCTGATATCGTCGGAACATCATTTTTCGCGAAGTACATACCTATTTATTATTATTCCTCTTGCCATCTGACAATGTGCAGCATGATCTTACAACATGGATCACTCATAACTTTCCCGAAAGAAGAAAACCTCGGAAACAAAAGGAAACCCATGCACCAAGTCTACCTCCCTTCCGTGCCAACTTTCAGCTTGTCTACTCTATTTGCTGTATTTGCTCCTTCCTTCTCATTACGTTCTATCCTTATGGTAGTGCTCCTCGGGTTACTTCCACTTTAAGCTGTATTCAAGATCATCTCTGGGGCGGCTTGGTATTCCGGGGGGGGGGGGGGGGGGGGGGGCATAGTAAGTAGGACCTACGGTGCACACAAAAACTTACATATTTCCCTGTTTTCACCAACAATATTTGGTCCTGTTTAGGCCACTTCTTATGCAGTCGGATCTGCAGTCAGTTGGAAATGGTACTATCGGCAGGTTCGCACGAGCTTTTGCCCCAAAAATGTGCGAAACTGCTGTTTCTCGCCTCAGAATGACTTGGGCTTTTCTCCAAGACCTATCTAGAGCTGTTTCCCGCTTTTCTCCATGCGCCCAGATGCAGGAAATCACCTTCGGTACTTTTCCGATTCAACTGGGTCAAATACGATTACGATCAGGGATCAGATCGGAAAAAACGTTTTTTCCGATCCAATCGGGGATTGTAATCGTATTTGACCCAGTTGGATCGGAAAAGTACCGGAGGTGATTTCCTGCAACTGGCCACCTGGAGAAGCGGAAAACAGCTCTAGATAGGTGTTGGAGAAAAGTCCAAGTCGTTCTGAGGCAAGAAACAGCAGTTTCGCACATTTTTGGGGCAAAAGCTCGTGCGAACCTGCCGATAGTACCATTTCCAACTGACTGCAGATCCGACTGCATAAGAAGTGGCCTTACTATGGTCCCCCGTAATATATCACTATCGAGCTCCTCAAATGAAGAGCCTCAAAAATATTGGGTCCTACCCCTACGAGGCAAACACGCTTCCTTGTTCCATCTACTGTATACCTGGTATATATACTCAACTTGACCCTTTTAGGACCGCACTCTCGTTTTTCGGGATATACCAGTCTAATTCTAAGTGATTTATCCCCCAAACGGGACTGCAGTCCTAAATGGGTGTTAACCCCGCGCCCTTCTCGTTTGATTGAGAAACCTGGAGCCGGAAAAAACAGCACTGACATCACGCGTGAACACGCATCTCTCACTTGTCTGAGTTGCTGAAGAGATTGTTGGCGAAGACGTTGTTGGCGCATCCGACGGAAAGCCTGACACCGTACTTGTTGTTCTCGAAGACGTTGTCGGCAATGACCGAGTCGAAAATCTCCATCAGGGCCATCCCGGCATCGCCGTTGTCGTGGGCGTAGTTCCCTTGCGATTTTAGCAACAAACAATGATGGCGATAATCAACCAATCAATCAAGCAATCAAGCGATCAATCAAGCGATCAATCAATCAATCGATCGATCAATCAAGCGATCAATCAAGCGATCAATCAAGCGATCAATCAATCAATCGATCAATCAAGCGATCAATCAAGCGATCAATCAATCAAGCGATCAATCAAGCGATCAATCAATCAATCAATCAATCAATCAATCAAGCGAGCAATCAATCAATCAATCAATCAAGCGATCAATCAATCAAGCGATCAATCAATGAAGCAAGCGATCAATCAATCAATCAATCAATCAAGCGATCAATCAAGCGATCAATCAATCAATCGATCAATCAAGCGATCAATCAAGCGATCAATCAATCAATCAATCGAGCGATCAATCAATCAATCAAGCGATCAATCAATCAATCAATCGAACAAGAGCACACGAAAAGCGAGGGGAAAGGAAGGCGAGAGAGAGCAGAGCGCATTGCATTGAGCAGTCGAGCGGATTCATTTGTGCCTACGTACTCGTCTAGGCAGTCAGTCCAGTCTCAGCCCCATCAACAAGGAAACGACAACACCGTCAGGCCCGTCTTCTTCAGACCCACAGACAGAAAGGGTGGGCACGCTGAAACCAAGCAAAACAGAACCGAAGAAAAAAATACTTCTGGAGGAGTACATGCAGTATAAATTGTGGAAGAGTCTTACAATGCCCAAGGGCCAGCTTAGTTTTGATACCTGGTACATTCTATACCTATGTACTGAAATACCTACCAGTACCACCGTATCATACCCGCGTTTTTTTTCTCTTTTTTTTTCTCTTCTACCCTTTTAATAGTAAAAAGTGTCTTATTATTAATATTACGATTCACACACGTTTAATAGCTCGTACACATACCAGGTACGTACATAACCAGATTTTATGGGCCCCAATTCTTGGAAATTTGTGTGGGATGTCTTCAGCGGCAGAAAAAAATTGGCCGGCACCGACGTTTCTAGTTTCGACGAGGGAAGAACAGGCTGAAATATTCTCGCGATAAAAATGAAGGCATGTACCGTAGCGGGAAGGGGGGAGAAGAGCCTGCTATGTGACCCCGGATCTGAGTTACGAGTTGGAAGGAGAGAGAGAAGAAGATGTGCGAAGATAATGAATGGGATGAGAAAAAAATAAATAAAACAAAAAATACTAGGGTCCCCCGTAAGCACCTGCCCGAACTCGAATGTTGGGTGAGAAACGACGTCGAAAAATGAAAAATACGGGATTTCACGTAGCATGCTCCCACGAGCCCCTGTGCTGCAAAAAAAAGGATTCAATTGTTGACAGCGCCTTGCAGCGTGGGTAGGCACAATTCGATGCGAGTCGACGAGGGAAGAAAAGGCTGAAATCTTCTCGCGATAAAAAATGTAGGCACGTACCGTAGCGGGAAGGGGGGAGAAGAGCCTGCTATGTGACCCCGGATCTGAGTTACGAGTTGGAAGGAGAGAGAGAAGAAGATGTGCGAAG
This sequence comes from Nereocystis luetkeana, assembly GCA_031213475.1. NCBI lineage: Eukaryota > Phaeophyceae > Laminariales > Laminariaceae > Nereocystis > Nereocystis luetkeana. Next base: position 9,984,454 of record JARUPZ010000008.1, on the reverse strand, counting down.
ATAATTAATGGGATGAGAAAAAAATAAAATAAAATAAATAAACTATGGTCCCCCGTAACATTAATAGTCGGAAGCACAACAGACAGATCAATAGTGTGGGATGTCTTTCGCGGCGGCAGCGAAAACCAATTTAGTCGGTACCGATGATGATTTTGGGAACACTTATGTACGCAAAGTATGTACAGCAGTAGGGAGGGTATACGAGAGCTTGAAGTACGAGTAGGTGTCCGCATATTTGTTTGGGGGGGTGATGTTTATTTCCCATTATTACGTATATACGTGAATAAACATTCGATTTCGTAAGTATTAATATAATTTAATGGCCGATCAACACTTTTGTTATGTCACAGCAACAACAAAATGCGCCGTCATGTACACCTGAATTATACTCGCGTACGAAAAAAAACAACAACAGCAATAGCAGTACTTTACTTCGAGTCAACCCCAGGTGCCGACGCCTCTCGCGACTTTTTACAACAACAACAACACGTACCATACGCAATCCACACGCCGCAAACAGCAAGCACACTACTACATACAGCGGTCAGCGTAAAAACAAATAAAAATAACCTGCAGCCTGGGTTAGGTGGCTATTTAGGGTTTTTTTTTCACATCCGATCGTCAGACCCCTCGTCGCCCCCTTAGAACGGTGTCCCAAGGTGACTTTCTGTACTCCCCGACCGACACAACGTCAAGCGACGGGACCACGGTCGCAGCACCGTCATCCCTTCCTCTCACCTCTGACCAACGCGTCGTCGCTGCTCCGGTGTAAGAATATGCCGACGGATTTCTCCGCACCGCCGTATACTTCGTTCCCCTGTTGACAAGCCAGTGGTGGGTGGGTGGGTGGGTGTACGGTGCAAGACATGATGATGTAGGAGCGAGCAAAGACAAGGCACAACAAGACTGTTATGATTTATTTTGCCATCCGACAATAATGTGCAGCATGATCTTACAACATGGATCACTCATAACTTTTCCCCGAAAGAAGAAAACCTCGGAAACAAAAAAAGGAAAACCCATGCACCAAGTCTACCTACCTCCCTTCCGTGCCAACTTTCGGCTTGTCTACTCTATTTGCTGTGTAATACTATTGTCAGCGGCGTAGCTTCCGTGTTGCGTTTCGCTCACGGGGGCAACCGAACGTAATCTTTTATCGTGCTGGTATTAACCCATTTAGAACCGCTGTCCCATTTTGGGGGCAAACTACTTGAAATTTGACTGGTTTGTCCCCCAAACGGGACTGCGGTTCGAAAAGGGTTAGACATGACACCCTTACGTGGAAACGTACGTCTGGTACGTAAGGAGCCGTGAGACCAAAACATGCTATTGATATCAGCCTTAACATCGGAGTACAAGTGTGTACAGGCAGTACCTGGTAGTAGTACCAAAAAGTAGCGTAAAATGCTGGTGTATGACGGATATATATATGTACATATTTTCTGTGCAGTCTGCCGGGCCCACGTACATTAAGTTGCTCGTGGTTGTACGGTATACCACAGTATGCATACATGCGCCGAACGTTAGGTGTCCAGTTCGAGCGGTGCACGTCAGTTCGAGCACGAAAAAACGTATGCCGTCGTCCATGTCCCAGGTCAAGAAATTGTACGGCATTTACCGTACGAAAACCATACGTGTATGAGATGTGTCGTCCATGCCACCAGAAGTTAGTGGAATCTGCCACGGTCGTCGTCGTGGTGTCGGGTACGGTTAACCCCCCCTTTAGAGCCGCAGTCCCGTTTTGGGGACAAACTACTTGAAATTTGAGTGGTTTGTCCCCAAAATGGGACTGCGGTTCTAAAGGGAGTTAAACCCTTTTAGGACTGCAGTCTCGTTTTGGGGACAATTGGGGACAATTTTACTCGGATTTTGAGTGGTTTGCCCCCAAAACGCCGACTGCAGTTCTTAAAGGGTTTAACCCCTTCTTTCTTTACATACCACATGACCCGTGAAAATGTGACGCCTTTTGGGGATGGCGCCATGTTTTCTGAGCTCCTTACTACCGTACGCGTACAGGAGAGGAGCCCAACGCCACGCCCGGAACATGGGCGCGGAGGAAGTTGATTGGCTCGTGCAACCCCGACCCGCATTCCCATCATGGCTATGGCTACGAGTCCAGAAATAAAACACTCTGCTGCTGTTGATACTTGAAACATTATATGTTACAGCAGTATATAGCAGGTATACAGCTGTTCACTCTTACGGGGGACCATAGTTAATAGGACCTATGGTATACATAAAAACCTATATATTCCACCATTTTTACCAACAATATTTGGTCCTATTAACTATGGTCCCCCGTAATAGCACACCTGCTCAGTATGACGGGGGACCATAGTTAATAGGACCTATGGTATATACACAAAAACCTACCAGGTATATATTTACCAGTTTTGACTAACAATATTTGGTCCTATTAACTATTGTCCCCCGTAATAGAAGAGGAGCTCAACCCGGCAGAACAAGATGAACCGAGAAGTGCAATCAATCCCTACACGGAGGGATTCACTGCGTTACGAAGCGTGTGCGGTTACAGAACCGGTCATACACATAATGATCAATCAGCCTTTTCACCCTTTTTCCGCTTGCAATCAATTTCAGACGCAAGAATCGGACGCAAAATTACTCGGGGAATTAGTGTAGGTGTGACGTGTTTTATATGATAAATACCCGGGTACAGCATATCAACGTATTTTAACGGAAAAAACCCCCCATAAAAATCCGCGGTATGTTATGTAAGAAGTAAAACCGAAAATAAACGGCAAAGCTTGTACTCCTACTACTGCGTTTATTTAGTCTAGATACGAAAGTGGTGCAAATAGCACCGAGTAGAGGTGAACAGATAACTAACGCAAACGGGTCTTTTTACACTGTACGAAAACTTGCGCTCCACGTGGTTTACATACCGGTTGCCGCAGAAAACATTTTTTCTTATCGCGTACAACGCGATGTTGTATGGAATACCTGGATAGACACTCCGTTGCAGCGCTTGGAGGCGATGATGCCGTGGTTGCCGTTGTTGTAGACCTCGTTGTCGTGGATGGTCAAGAAGTCGCTGTCGTCGTGGGGGTCAAAGCCGTACTCGGTGTTGTCGTGCATCTTGTTCCTCCTCCAGTCTCCCTGCTGGTGGCCGTACGTGTACATCCCGAAATGGTTGTGGTGGATGTCCGAGTCATAAATGTTACCGTAGACGTCAACCACGTCGAAAATTTCCGGGTTGCTCTTGTCCGTGCAGAGCCCTCTGACCTGTCGTCAGAGTCAGACATGACACACGTACGTGAGGGTAGGTTTCAGGCATACAAGCAGTGCGCATGTAGAATATCTATCTCCTCTTTTTTAGCGCCTATATGTATGTATACAGTGCCGGTCGAGATTTTTATCCGCCCGACCGCAAGGTATATATAGCTAGCGCCTCTTGTCAGTTCGCATATTGGTCGGTGACAGATCAGACGGGAGTAACCTCTCGCTGAGACCGCGAGACAAACCTTTTTTATTGGTCGCGTGTCCCAAAAAAAATAACAACGATGATTTTGGCTGTGTGATCAAATAAACCGCGTCAACAGCAGTAGGAGCGGCGTGAGCGTATAGAAAACTACGGGAAGGATTTCACGTTACGCTCCGCGCAGTGCGCGACTCTTCCTTGCGTTGTACCGGTGTAACTCTCGGGGGTCGATTTCCGTCGGCTTGCACCTTCAATTTTTCCGTCGGAAAACCCACCGGACTTTTAGTTATATAACCACATTATTTCGGGGGACCATAGTAAATGGGACCTACGGTACACACAAAATCTATACATTTACCTATTTTTACCAACAATACTTGGTCCTATTTACTATGGCCCCCCGTAATGTTAATAGTGTGCGGAGCATATAGCGCCGGTTGCCGGTGTTGTCGGCTGGCGCAATACAAACGACGCGACGGGGGGGGCACTCCTGTTGTCTACAACTCCGTCCCTGGATAAAAACACCGTTTATAAATAATAGTACCGTGGGAAACTCCTTATAGTCGCGGTCCTTATATTTTACAGAGTGATAAACATTTAGCTCTCGTTTCCACCCACAATTGTACCTACCAGGTACCTACTATTTATTGCGGGGGATCGCGGTTAACAGGACCTACGATACACACAAAGAACCTACACCCGGTACATTTCGCTACTTTTAGCGAACAATGTTTGGTTCTATTTACTACGCCCCCCCCCCGCAATTATGTACCAGGTACGAGGTATTACGGGGGACCCTAGTTAATAGGACCAAATATTGTCGGTAAAAATGGTGAAATATATAGTTTTTTATGTATACCATAGGTCCTATTAACTGTGGTCCCCCGTAGTAATAGTACGGGGGACCATAGTTAACAGGACCTATGGTAAACATAAAAGACTGTATGTTTAATCATTTTTACTAACAATATTTGGTCCTGTTAACTATGGCCCCCCGTAATAGTATGATTTTGGCTTTTTTCTCCCCATCACCCTCTGCGCTCTGCTTTTTCCTCCTTGTTTTTCCCCACGTCATGCTTGTTGCGCTCTCCTATATAGAAAAACCCGCTTATTATTATTATTATTATTATTATTATTATTATTATTATTATTATTATTATTATTATTATTATTATTATTATTATTATTATTATTTGCCTTCTTCTGACAATGTGCAGGGCGTTATTCATTCAAAATGAAAAAGCTGACATAATTCATCGAATACCACTAACTTCATCGAACCAATTCTCCTTCCCTGCGTGTACTGGTACTCACTTGCACCCCGACCATTTACCGAGATATTTTACCTACTACTGTATGTATCTTTACGCCACGCTTCCTACTCCGCATCTACATTCCACCCCCACGCCATGGGAAGTAGTCCTCCCTCCATTATTATTAGACTAGACCAACTTATCAGGGCCAGGCAGGACAACTCTCTTGTGACCTAGGAGCAAGATTCCTGCGCTAGGTCAGCAGCAAGGAACTTACATCAGGTTTGACCAGGACTTTGGTTTCGACGTCCTGCAGGAGGCACGTTCTTGGGATTGCGCGTCACTACTACAAATATGATTAGTACATAGAGAGCTAAAACATAAGTGGGATTGGACAGCATAGTCTTAATTTCTCAAAAAGGCATTGTTTGGGTCCGGGGGAGGTAGATTCATTCCAGGGGGCAGGATTCCTTATTGCGCCAGCGACAAGCAAACCTGGATCCGATCAGGATTTTGGTGGCGGCTCCCTGCAGGAAAAAACATGCGCGCATGCACGCACGTGTTGCGTTTACGGGATTAGGCCTCACGAGACATACGAAAGGGGAGGTTTTTTATTTTGGACCGTTTAGTCTATCGTCTCAACGGCAATATTTGGGGCAGGGGGGTGTTGACATACCGATCGATGTCGATTGACTCAGGAGATCGTCGAAAATGCGAGCAAAGTGTACGGTGATACAGGCGCGTACGGAATTTTGCCGAATACTGCTGCTCTCTCGTCTCTTCTCATGCGCGCGTTTCGATAGGTTTCCGGCGTATTGTGACGCGTTTTTGAGTGGGGGCGTACGCAAATTGCCATCATTCCGGAATCCAGGCACCTCCCCTCTCCCCCCTGCCTGGAGAGGATTGCTGTAGGGCAGGTGGATTCTGGCCCAGTCTGTACCTAGAGCCCCCACACAGTTATGCTTCGTACTTTTCATGTTTTTTTTTCTTTTTAATTTTCGAAACAACAGCAGTTATATGCTGGATGCTGTCTATGCTGCCATGCCAGTAAATTTAGATGTAGCCCTATGGTTGGCTTGAATTCGCAGGCTTAATCGGCGTTAATTGCCAGGAGAGAGATCGACGCCCATCCGCCAGGAAAGCTTCACAAACCCCTACTATGCTGCTGTGCACAGGGCTCTCCTTTGGCTTGTATTTTCTGGTGCTTATTACGTACAGTACCAGAAATATTATACATTGAAAGATAATAAATACGAGTACTACGTGTTCAAAACATGCGACGGAATTGTACGTTGACAGGACGCCAGGTGAAAATTGGCTTAATTCGCACAAGATCGATCCCGGGGGCGCGGGGAGGTGGGGGTTGTACTCGATAGGAAATATGTTCTCGATCTTATGCGTGGCCGTAGCCGTATGACCATAGACCCTCGCGCGCGCGCGCGCGGGGGGGGGGGGGGGGGGGGGATAAAAATAGGCCCTGTCCTCCCAAAACAGGGTCATAAAAAGGAAACGATCCCTTTACCATTACGGAAACGTTTATTTTTTTTTTGTTTTCAGTCGAGATAGGCGCCACACGTAGCCGACGCGAAGTCTGGCAGTCTTTGCTCTTGTGCCTTGACGAAAACAATATTTCACGCACATACATTTCATTGTGGCTTATTATCAACGTTGCGGCTTTTAGTCCTTCTTGTTTACCGCTCTTCCAGTATCGCGAACTCCTTTTATTACAAAGTATTCAGCCCAAATTTGTCTTCTTGTGTGTTTTCGGGACGTATTGTGAATGGCATGATAGGATTTCACGCGAAACTCATGGCGGCGATTAATGATACCAACAGGCTGAAAGAAGACCGTGTACGTACGTACTCGTATAATAGGAGAGTTTCCACGTTTTCTTTTACCGAACAATCGATTCCCCTCGCTCCGCGACCAAGTACGTACGAGTCGTACCTGCTTCGTGTGGTTTGTTTTACTGCAGCAGAGGGGCTCGTGGGAGCATGCTACGTGAAAACCCGTGTTTTTCATTTTTCGACGTTTCTCACCCAACATTCGACATTGGACCCTCCTCGCTCCTGGAGTTTAGTACTTTCGTTTGTTGTTTTGTGGTATACCAGGTAGGAGGTACTCTGGCACCAGGTATACGATATATCTGTTGATTGTAACGTCCACTTTCTACGAATGTTCAGTTGGTATTAAAATGTCTCTCGAATACCTGGCGCTCTGCATTATCGGCCTACGCACGACAGCCTTATTCCGAGCGAACACGACGTTTCATTTTTGTTCTTTTCCTCGTGGCAAAATAAGAAACAGAGAGGGTCAACAGGGGAACGCAACGGTAGGGCAGGGCAGTATAGATAGGGCGGGTGGAGGGGGGTTGGGTGCCCAACGCATATATATATTTTGTCGTACATAGTGCCGGTCGCCGCCTCGAATAGGCTACTACTACTACTACTACTACTACTACTACTACTACTACTACTGCTGCTATTACGGGGGACCATAGTAAACAGGACCAAATATTGTTGGAAAAAATAGCGAAATATATAGGTGTTCGACTGTGCCGTATGTCTTATTTAATACTGTCCCCCGTTTTACTACTTTTCTGTTTGCTACTCGTATATACTACCGACGTTTTTGTAGGATTTAGTGACATACCAGGTACCAGGTATGATGCTCATGATCAAATGCTCATGATCTCATGATACGTGCGTATTAACAAACCTGGAAAACCAAAAACGAGGATTTCGTCGAAACTCACCCATCTTTGCAAGCTGGGTGTGTGTTCTTCACATTAAACCGTTCTTTCTACCCGTCGACATCCAGCACAACCAGTGTCCGTGCCGATTCTTCAATCCTATTAATAGAAGAGATACACGTTCTGTGGTCACAAAGCTGCGCCACAGAGATACTACGTTGCCACGTATACACCAGTAAGCACAGCAGTGGGCAATGCAATGCCATATCATACTATTAATAGATACGACAGGCACGACATACACATTCTATGAAATAAAGAAACGAAAGGAAACAATCAAAGAGAAAACAAAAACAAAGACAAATCGGAAGAGAAAAAGAAGAAAAGTATATACTTCGAAGCATACGCTGACAAACAGCACATCCCGAGAAGCCACCCAACAAGCTGCCGTCAAAACATACACCTTGCACCTGTTATGTTACAAAATTAGGCGCAAGATGCACCAAAACGAATTTTACCGTAAGTAAGCAACTTTTTCTTGAGCTCAAAAGACACCAGGTACGAAATAGCCCAAATATGTACCAGGTACATGTATGTGTATTAATAGTACATACCGCATGATAATGTATATTAATAGTATACACAAGCACAAATACGGCGGTAGCCGGGCCTGGCCATCTTACAAATAGTTGGCGACTTATTACTCACGTATATACCAGGTACACGCGCAGCAACTATTCAACACCTGAAATACGTACGCGGCGCGAAGCAACTTTTAGTGCCCAACAAATAAAATGGGGACGGAGCGCAGTTCGGACCTGTCTGGTGGACAACAAATAAACCAGCCGGCGACTTATCGTCAGGCAAATCAACCACACAGCCCAAATTGACCAAATTGTCTGATCGAACAAGCCCCATCCGTTCGGAAGGATCAAAGGTTATTATAGCGTGTGTGACCTATACGAACACGCGACGGCAGAGCAAGGTGTTCCTCACGGCAGTGGCCGTCAAGAGACGGCGTGCACAGTTTGAATATTACCATGTACGGGAACTACGATAATAATAGTGGGTTGCAGGTTTTCGTCGAGCGATCATCATTATTAGTGATGGTCGCCTCGTGGGGTGGTGGGATCGTTCTATAATATACGCAACAACCTGGGGTGTCGTCGTACAAGCTACTCGAGTGTATATAGCCGGTCGCCCCGGTGGTTCAAGTGGTTAACCTCGAATTCTACTTGTTTGAGTCCTGGGTTCGAGCCCTAGGAGGGTCGGACTTTGACTTTATTTGCAAAAAAAAAAGAAAAAAGAAGGGATTCAATTGTTGAGAGCGCCTTGCAGCGTGTGTGTGTGTGTTCTTCACATTAAACCGTTCTTTCTACCCGTCGACATCCAGCACAACCAGTGTCCGTACCGATTCTTCAATCCTAGAAGAGATACAAGTTCTGTGGTCACAAAGCTACGCCACAGAGATACTACGTTGCCACGTGTGCAGTGTGAACTGCAGTGGGCAATGCAAAGCCATGTCATCATACTAGATACGACAGGCACGACATACGCAATCTATGAAATAGTGAAACGAAAAGAAACAATCAAAGAGAAAACAAAAACAAGGTAGACAAATCGAAAAAGAAAAAGAAGAAAAATGTGGGTAGGCACAATTCGATGCGAGTCGACGAGGGAAGAAAAGGCTGAAATCTTCTCGCGATAAAAATGAAGGCACGTACCGTAGCGGGAAGGGGGGAGAAGAGCCTGCTATGTGACCCCGGATCTGAGTTACGAGTTGGAAGGAGAGAGAGAAGAAGATGTGCGAAGATAATGAATGGGATGGAAAAAAAAAAAAAAAAAAATACCCTCTGAAAAAGGGAAAATCCAACAGTAGAAGCCGCCGCTGCACATTGTCGCATGGCAAGCCTAAATAACAGTAAGAATAGATAGACGTCGAGTCGAACCGGACACAACACATGTTAAGACTTATTTACAAGGGCCTGAATACACATTAATATACTATTATTAATACGAATGAGTATTTTGTACTTTATTAATAGTAATGGAAGACATGGACGAATGTACTGAATATATGTATGTATGTATGTATGTATGTATGTATGTATGTATGTATGTATGTATGTATGTATGTATGTATGTATGTATGTATGTATGTATGTATGTATGTATGTATGTATGTATGTATGTATGTATGTATGTATGTATGTATGTATGTATGTATGTATGTATGTATGTATGTATGTATGTATGTATGTATGTATGTATGTATGTATGTATGTATGTATGTATGTATGTATGTATGTATGTATGTATGTATGTATGTATGTGTGTGACAAATTTGATATCGTATGTCCCTACAGGAGTATCAGGTGGTAAAAAATGTTACTACGGGGGACAGCAGTGTACCAGGTACCAGGTACCAGGTATTACATACCTGGTACCAGGTAGGACCTACGGTAGCGACAATCAGTACATACATTATAGTATGATATAATCCACATAATAACAATCGTGACCTTTTCTCTCTGAGGTACCTCCGAAACAGAGTCTCATTGTATTATTATTATCATTATCATTATTATTATTATTATTATTATTATTATTATTATTATTATTATTATTATTATTATTATTATTATTATTATTATTATTATTATTATTATTATTATTATCATTATTATTATTATTATTATTATTATTATCGTTGATGTCTCCGACGCCTGCTATGACGCCTACCTGTATTAATCCCAGGTATTTGTTATTAATACTATTATTTCCCTTGCCATCCGACAATGCATGAATGTGTTATCTTCGTATTTGTCATTGTTGCCTTTTGAGCCTCTTTGTTCACCTGAGGAACTCTTTTACATACCGGTACCTTTAGAACCGCAGTCCCGTTTTGGGGACAACCTGCTTGAAATTTGAGTGGTTTGTCCCCAAAACGGGACTGCGGTTCTAAAAAGGTTAACTATCAATACGTTACTATGAATAGTAATAGGAAGCCAACCTCTATATGTGCAACCCAAGGAGTGATCCCACCATCCAACATACCTGGTGCAGGTATATACATAGTAAAACACTGTTACTAGTGACACATATTCCAACGACGATATTCTAGCAAGGAGGCCGGTCAACCAGGAATATTTGCCTCATAAGGCAAAAGGGAGCTCTCACCCCTATCGTGCCACAAGTACGATGCTCATCTTCACACACTTGATCATCTACATGGGAACACAGGATTTTTTTTTCTTCTTTTTTTTTGCTCATCTCATTCATTATCTTTGCACATCTTCTCTCTCTCCTTCCAACTCGTAACTCAGATCCGGGGTCACATAGTAGACATAATTATTTCCTGCTGTGAATGACAAGAAGCCTGCTTTTGCTGAGGCTTGAGGTTATAAAAATGTCAGGTATTAATAGAAGAGCCCCCGACAAAACCTGCAACATGGAACATCACGATGTCAACGGCGTCGTTTTTGTACATGGCTTCTCCCTTCGCTCATACAACCATACAAGCGAAGCCCACGCTTTTCCGGCGGGACGGAACAACTGCTTCTTCTGTATTTTGTGTGAGACCGTTTTGATATGATAAGTACCTACTATTACGAAACACCTGGTACCAAGTACCATATTATTTACTGCTAAAACAATACCTGGTATGTTAATAATATGTTGATGCACATTGTCGGATGGCAAAAGAAATAACACTATTACGGGGGACCATAGTTAATAGGACCTATGGTATAAATAAAAACCTACATATTTGACCATTTTTACTCACAATGTTTGTTCCTACTAACTATGGCCCCCCGTAATAAGAAGAATATGTTGATGTTTTTGGACGACTTTGTAATTAATACCAGGTATTATTTATGGGCTATTGATACGTACATACATGCGCACCCTCGCCCTCCTTGTTCCCCCCCCCCCTCACCTTCCACGTGAGGCCATAGCTCTCGCCGTCATAGTACCCCAGGTAGGCCATCTCGCTGTCCTCGATGTCCATTCTCGCCTCTCCCATCGTGTTCTTCGCTCTACCGTCGCACGTCTCGGTTTCGTCGACGATGATCTCCGAGACGGCGCTGATGTACGATCGGCCATCGTCTTGGTTCTCGTCGACCGCGTTACCGTAAGCGTCCCAAGCGAAAACCTGATGATGATAAGGATGGAGGAGAAGGAAGGAGCGTGTGTGGTTGGTGTGCGCGTGTGTTCTCTTACAAGCAGTGATCAAAGTGGCTGGGCGTTTTTGTGTTCAATATCATGTCGCCTCGCTTGCGTTGTTGTGAAACTGTGTGATGAGACTGCAGCAGTGGTGCATACCTGATGTATATAGACTAAACAAGGCATTAAAAACACATACCAGGCATCACTTTTATTTTGCCCTCCACGTACATACGAAGCTCCCTCGACAAAAGCCGTGGGGGGCACGTGTGTGCCTCCCTCCCCCCCCCCCCCCCCCCCCCCCCCCCCCCCCCCCCCCCCCCCCCAACACTTCACGTTTCGCTTAGCGCTTGGTGCAAGGGACCAAACGTCTGCCCCTGATCGGTGAAAACCCGACGTGCTCCATCCCGACATCGTAAGGATGCGAGGGTCTATTATATCCATACAACTACTGCCATTCATGATTTGACCCCCCCGCCCCCCCCTCCCCGGTTGCCACGCCTCCATTTCTGTCGCGCAGAGTGTTGGTCTATTCAGCATTCGGCCCCGGAAGCTCGTCGTTTTTTTTCACCGAATTTTGCTAACAACTCGTGAACGCTCTCTTCGCGCCTTCCGCGATGGCCGACTAAACTGCACACACACGCACACGACAAAAAGTTGTCAAGCGCGTCGAGTGCTTTTTTGCGGGGGGGGGGGGGGGGGGGGGGGGGGGGGTAATTTTATGAATTGCACCCCCCCCCCGGCGATGTCTGAGGAAAAGCTACCAGGGAATGGCGTGGAAATATTGTTGGGACAGCTCGCATGTAAGAAGTGGTGGCGGTTAGTTCGTCTTAACCCTTTTAGAACCGCAGTCCCGTTCTGGGGACAAACCAGTCAAATTTCAAGTAGTTTTGTCCCCAAAACGGGACTGCGGTTCTAAAGGGGTTAACACAAAATATGAAACACATTATTTTTTCGGAGCCGCTTTTTACATAAAATTACTCCCCAAACAAGGGCGGAGGGGAGGGGGGGGGGGGGGGGGGGAGGTGTACTCATTATCATGCATGGATGGCCGTAGTCGTAAATGACCATGTACACCCTCGCATCCCCACAATCCCAGGACGGAGCACGTCGGGTTTTCACCGACCAGGCAGCCAAACACGGGGGGACTGACACACAATCAAAAGTGCAAAAAATGGTGGCTGTATGATGATTTGTCGAAGTCTTCCCGTGTCATGTACGTAGGCGCATCGCTTGCCTGGCGCTTCTGCGGTCTTCTCCATCGTCGAGAGAAACAGCTAAGAACCTATCGTCTTTCCGAGGGCGAGGCCACACTGCTGTATTATGGCGGCGGTATAGTCGCCTTAGAATTGACCCCAACCGTTCGAAGGACACTGTGGCGGGGTGTGTGTTCAGCAGTCAGCACATCATTGCTACCTGTATATATACGTTTGTCTCAGGCGGGTTCTCCCACGTCATGAATATGTATTTTTAATTTACTACGGGGGACCATAGTAAATAGAACCATATATTGTTAGTGTGTGTGTGTGTGTGTGTGTTCTTCACATTAAACCGTTCTTTCTACCCGTCGACATCCAGCACAACCAGTGTCCGTGCCGATTCTTCCATCCTAGAAGAGATACAAGTTCTGTGGTCACAAAGCTACGCCACAGAGATACTACGTTGCCACGTGTGCAGTGTGAACTGCAGTGGGCAATGCAAAGCCATGTCATCATACTAGATACGACAGGCACGACATACGCAATCTATGAAATAGTGAAACGAAAAGAAACAATCAAAGAGAAAACAAAAACAAGGTAGACAAGTCGAAAAAGAAAAAGAAGAAAAATGAAAGCAAAATCTAGGAGAAACAATCTGTCGTGCCCCCCCCCCCGCAGGCGAGGTGGCCTACACTTGAAAAAGAACGAGCTGGGAAAAAGAAGAAATAACAAAAAACACCACTGCTTGTGAACAGAGTAAGACAAAGAACCAAGGAGAAAGTAACAAGGAAAAATAACAAAGGGGAAATAACAGGCAGACCAAAGCCCAAAGCACCTTCTAGGTGGCGGCAGCAGCTTGTGGTACGAGTAGTATAGCCAGGTTTAGTAAACATGGCTAAATATAGTGGTTTTTGTGAGTACCGTAAGTTCTTTTAGAACCGCAGTCCCGATTTGGGGACAAACTACTTGAACTTTGAGTGGATTGTCCCCAAAATGAGACTGCAGTTCTAAAAGGGTTAATATGGTCCCCCGTAAATTAAGCATTTTTGGTGGTCTTGTTTGGTTTTGGTTACTTGCGTGCGTAGTGTTGTGTTCTCGATCACCCGGCACGTCGGCATTTCTCTTGCTTCACCCATTCCTCTTCGACCATATTGGTTTTTGGTTTCCGTTGTCTCCGAGCAGAGTCTGACCACAAAATCAGTGTCTCTTCTAGGACGAGGAATCGGGAAGGAGACTGGTTGTACTGATTGATGAAGCAGTAACGGCCCCAATGTAAAGACGGCACACACACACGGAGTGATTGGAGCCTCTGTACTATTTATTGGCCTACTCGACTACCCAGTTCTTGTGACTAGGCGACCTGGGTGCTTCGTGTAAGAACTGGGTGTTTGGAGCCTCTGTACGGGCTAAGGTAGATATTGGGCGACGAGTTAATGTGAGAAAACATCTAACAACAACACGACACACCCGACTGCGTCCACACGCTGATTATTCACTCGACCATGGCTACTGAGATAAAAGCTATTCTGCTGTCACCATCAGATCAACGGAACGGTGGTGTGTGTGGGCTGTGTTCCTCATGTCAAGTCGCTCCTTGCGCTAACCCTTTTAGTGCTGCGCAGTCACGTTACTCTTATGGGGACGAACTACTTGGAACTCGAGTGGCCTGTCCCCCCAAACGAGACTGCAGCAGTCACTACCTACAACCGTTCTGTTATACCCGTCCACAGACAACACAGCTGCCAGCCAGTGTCCGTGCCGATTCTTCCCTCGTACGTAGAGAGATAGAGATATGCACAGCACGCTCTGACACGGTCACAAGGCAAAGCCACAAGATGCTTATAAATGTATACTGGTACTGGGTATATACTACAGCGAAAAGAGTGTGGGTAACGTCATGCCGCGCAGATACACGAGAGAGACAGAGATAATCACGCACCGCAAATACACTACAGCTAGCTGTAGCACTCTGTCAGTACCTGTCAGTATGATACCAGGTACCGATTAATACTATTAATATTAACATTACGGGGGCCCATCATACTTGGTGAATAGGATCCCACGGTACCCACAAACACCTACCAGGTACAGCCCTACCAGGTATGTGCTATGGTTCCCCGTACTAGAGTAATATATACCTGGTACCTGGTATATACCTGGTACAGCGTCCCAGGTGGTCTTTTTATTTATTTATTTTTTTCTCATCCCATTCACTCTCTTCGCACATCTTCTTCTCTCTCTCCTTCCCACTCGTAACTCAGATCCGGGGTCACATAGCAGGCTCTTCTCCCCCCTTCCCGCTACGGTACGTGCCTTCATTTTCATCGCGAGAATATTTCAGCTTTTTCTTCCCTCGTCGACTCGCATCGAATTGTGCCTACCCACGCTGCAAGGCGCTCTCAACAAGGTCTGCGTGCCTATCAAGATCGATTCCGTAGGAGTTACTTTTCCTTGCTTGATTACGTAGCGGGAAGCGCGAGAACATGAGTTATCTACTACGTACATTTGATGAAAGTCGACGAGAAGTGGGAAGGCTAAATAAACCCTATCTATGCTGGGCAAAAAATAAAGGCAAGTACCGGGGGGGCAGAAGGGACGGCACCTGTAACCACGGCTTGTCCAGAAGAAGACCGCTGGGGGTAAAACTTCGTACGAGTGAGGCTGGAAAGTAAAAGTGATGATTGAAAAAACATACCGGTACAAAACCACCACTCTGTGTGCCTGGTATTTTTTTTTTTTTTTTTTTTTCCATCCCATTCATCATCTTCGCACATCTTCTTCTCTCTCCTTCCAACTCGTAACTCAGACCCGGGGTCACATAGCAGACTCTTCTACCCCCTTCCCGCTACGGTACGTGCCTTGATTTTTTTATCGCGAGAAGATTTCAGCCTTTTCTTCCCTCGTCGACTCGCATCGAATTGTGCCTACCCACGCTGCAAGGCGCTCTCAACAATTGAATCCCTTTTTTTTTTTTTGCAAATAAAGTCAAAGTCCGACCCTCCTGGGGCTCGAACGGTATACGAGGACGGCATTGAACAATGCGCATACTGTATGTAAATGTTCTCGATACGGTAAAAGGAGCGGCGGCTACGCGAGAACAACTTTTAGAGCATTACGTTTACATCCGCACGTAAATTACTCCGCGACGCAAGAGTCAGTGTTTACGGCTACGAGCAATCAGCTCGTAGTCTCGTGAGTGCGAGAGATCATCAGCCACAAAAAAAAACAGAGAACACGATGAACATACATACAAGGCATATATATCGGGCGGTGCGTCATGTATTTTAACCCTTTTAGGACCCCAGCCCCGTTTAGGGGCCAAACTACTTGAAATTTGAGTGCTTTGTCCCCACATGTGGGACTGCGGTGCTAAAAGGGTTAAACGCGTCCATTCGTACGTACCAGGTACCTGGTAAGCAGCAAGCAGTTCTCGTACCTGGTACGTATGATGGCAGTACGGGGTTGAGGGAGTACGGGGGAACACCTACTGCTCGCAACTACAGTATTAATAGTACTCTGTGGACAACTCTTAACCATTTTAGGACCCCAATCCCGTTTCGGGGACAACTCACTCGGAATTCGAATGGTTTGTCCCCAAATCGGGACTGCGGTACTAAAGGAATCGGTGTGATGTGTCAAAAACACGACACCCTTTACGAAAAAATCACAAATAAATGCGCGCTCGTTTACGATGATGCTTAGTCCAATACCCTGGTAGGTACAAACATTGCCAGTGTAAATGGGACATATGTTAAGTCCTACACAAAAAGAAGGACCGGACTGACTGCAACAACTACAGAGCAAAAGGGATTTCGCTTGTTGCCCACGCAGGCAAAGTTTTGTTGAAAATCGTCGCGTCCCGCCTCAGCAACAAATGCGAGACCGAAGAACTACTCCCTGAGGAACAACAGTGCGGCTTCCGCCCCGCACAATCAACGATTAATATGTTGCTCGTCGTGCGCCGGTTGCAAGAGCTCGGACGACCGAGGAAAATCCCCTTGTGTGTGTGCGTTCTTGACATTAGCCCCTTTAGAACCCCTTTAGAACCGCAGTCCCGTTTGGGGACAAAACTACTTGAAAATTGACTGGTTTGTCCCCAGAACGGGACTGCGGTTCTAAAAGGGTTAAAACGTTCTTTCTACCCGTCGAAATCCAGCACAACCAGTGTCCGTGCCGATTCTTCTATCCTATTAATAGAAGAGATACAAGTTCTGTGGTCACAAAGCTACGCCACAGAGATACTACGTACGTTGCCACGTATACAGCAGTAAGCACAGCAGTGGGCAATGCAATGCCATGTCATACACATTCTATGAAATAGAGAAACGAAAAGAAACAATCATTAAAAAGAGAAAATAAAAACAAAGAAGACAAATCGAAAGAGAAAGAGAAAAAACAAATGAAAGCAAAAACTAGAAGAAACAATCTGTCGTGCCCCCCCCCCCCCCCCCCCCCCCCCCGCAGGCGAGGTGGCCCACACTTGAAAAAGAACGAGCTGGAAAAAAAAGAAAAATAATTATAACAAAAACACCACTGCTTGTAAACAGAGTAAGACGACTTGTACGTGTGCTTCATTCATCGATCTGCAGAAAGCGTGTGACTCTGTCGACCGAGAGCTGTTAGGGAAGGTACTCACACGCCACGCTTTCGCGTACCAACCAAGATGCTTTATCCGTAATTTCCACGATGGCATGCGGGCTCGCGTGCGTACTGATGACGGCGAGCACGCGGAATGGTTTGATGTATCGCAGGGGCTGCGGCAAGGCTGTGTACTATCACCGTTACTGTTCAACGATTTCTTCGTTCCTGCGTTACACGTCGTACGTTAATAGTACGCTTCAGCCAAGACGAAGCCATCGTGAGGGATTTGGTCCAACTACGTGATGCTGGAGTAATTCGAACAGAGAAGTAGGAGCCATTGGCGTGCGTGTGTGTGTGTGTGTGTGTGTGTTCTTCACATTAAACCGTTCTTTCTACCCGTCGACATCCAGCACAACCAGTGTCCGTGCCGATTCTTCCATCCTAGAAGAGATACAAGTTCTGTGGTCACAAAGCTACGCCACAGAGATACTACGTTGCCACGTGTGCAGTGTGAACTGCAGTGGGCAATGCAAAGCCATGTCATCATACTAGATACGACAGGCACGACATACGCAATCTATGAAATAGTGAAACGAAAAGAAACAATCAAAGAGAAAACAAAAACAAGGTAGACAAGTCGAAAAAGAAAAAGAAGAAAAATGAAAGCAAAATCTAAGAGAAACAATCTGTCGTGCCCCCCCCCCCGCAGGCGAGGTGGCCTACACTTGCGTGCGAAGGGCTGTATGGGGCATGTTGTACGCCGATGATGCAGAATTTGTCTCGAAGTCGGCTGAAGGGCTCGCGAAAATGATGGCAGTCATCGTGACTGTCTTCGAAGCAGCAGGCCTCACGGTGTCGGAAAATAAGACAGAGACAATGCTCCTACAAACACCAGACCAGACAACCCTCGCACCACCGCTCGTCTTCGAAGCGGCAGGCCTGAGGTATAACCAGACGACCCAGTTCTTGTACGTAGGCGGCGTTATCCACGAAAACGCTGCCCTCTCGCTCGAAATCGACCGACGGATCCGCCTCATTCGAGCATGCCTCAAACGGTTCGGCCCGGAGTTGTATGATAGGACGACCGCCCCCCTTAGCCTTAAAGTCCGAATGCTGAAGGCCGAGGTGATTGAGACCCTGCTGTACGGGTGTGTGACGTGGACCCTCAGAGTGGAACACTTTGCCAAGCTTCGAACGGCTCACCACCAAGTCCTGCTGCGAGTCATTGGCTTCCAGCGCCGACTTCATACTGATCATGCCACCCTCTCGTACGCGAAGGCCCTCAAGATGACACGTTGCGAGAGCATCGAAACGACCATTCGCAAACGGCGGCTCTTCTTTGCGGGGGGCGTGGCACGGCAAAGCAAGGAGCGATTACCCAGTCGGGTAATGTTCGGGACGATAGCTGGTGGGGAGAACCCGAGACCAGGCGGACAGTGTAAGACTTGGCATAAATGCATAGTCGAAGACCTTACGGAGTTCCAAGCCACCGAAGGGTCAACGAAAGTTGCCCCCTTGGTGTTTGGAATTGAGACCGCGTTGTGGTCCACTGCAGCCAAAAAGGCGGGGAAGTGGTACCGGGGGATCCTTGAAGCAGCCTAAGGGTTCATGGTGAGGTGGCACGAGGCTGAGGCTGAGATGAGCAGGCAGCGCCGCGCATCCGCCGTGGATGGTGTCCAAGGGAATGGGAGGTGGGGGGTGCAACAGGAGAAGTGGCAGAAAACCCGACCCCCGGAATGCGGAGAGGGGGGGGAACAGGAGGAGTAGAAGGGAAACTGCGGTAGACGGAAGTAGGAAGGAGATGGCAGACAGGGTAGCAAGGCACCAGGCCGACTAGGAAGTAGAACATGAACATACTACTAGTGCCACCAACTGGTGCAGTTGGTTCGGACGTGGTCTTCCCTTGTCTTCTCTTTTAGTTTTGCTTTTTTCTTTCTTGCGCTGATTCTCCGTGATTTTCATTTTATTTCTTTCGTTTCCTTTTTTGATAAGCCGTGTTGAAGGAGCCGTGTGGCGTGGTTGGATGACGAACCTGCTCTGCTCGTTTCGTATCGTCTGACGCCAAGGGGCTGGACATAGTTGACGAACGCAGGGCGGAGACGGCAGTCTGGGTAGCAAGGTACCAGGCGGATTATTAGGGAGAACCTGGCTATACTACTCGTACCACAAACTGCTGCCGCCACCTGGAGGGTGCTTTGGGCTTTGATCTGCCTGTTACTTACCCTTTGTTATTTTCTCCTTGGTTCTTTGTTTTACTCTGCTTACAAGCAGTGCTTTTTTTCTTTTTTTTTTCCAGCTCGTTTTTTTTCATGTGTTGGCCCCCTCGCCTGCGGGGGGGGGGGGCACGACAGATTGTTTCTTCCAGTTGTTCTTTCATATTTTTTTGTTTTTTCTCTTTCGATTTGTCTCGTTTGTTTTTGTTTTCTCTTTGATTGTTTTCTTTCGTTTCTCTATTTCATAGAATATGTATGTCGTGCCTGTCGTATCTAGTATGATGACATGGCATTGCATTGCCCACTGCCTGCTGTGCTTGCTGCGTACGTGGCAACGCAGTATCTCTGTGGCGTAGCTTTTGTGACCACATAACTTGTATCTCTTCTAGGATTGAAGAATGTGCTGTGCAGGATGTCGACGGGTAGAAAGAACGGTTTAATGTGAAGAACACACACTCGAACGCACTCTGCTCGCTGACGAAAAATGTACTGCTGTAGGTTATAAATACTCCAAGTAAGTGTGTGTGTGGTACCTCTGCCTGTGTCGTAGTTTCGTGGCAAGACGACAACATCGCAATAATAGCAATTTGACAAGAGTCGACGAGGGAGGAAGTACGACCGCGCTGACATGTCCTCTCGCGCAAAAGGCACGAA
Source organism: Nereocystis luetkeana (assembly GCA_031213475.1). Lineage (NCBI taxonomy): Eukaryota > Phaeophyceae > Laminariales > Laminariaceae > Nereocystis > Nereocystis luetkeana. Next base: position 9,964,253 of record JARUPZ010000008.1, on the reverse strand, counting down.
CCGTGTGGTCGGGAGGGGAGACACTAGAGCCCACCATGTGACCCCGGACCCTGAGCTACTTTTGATACACCTCGTACTATACAACACTACCAGGTAATATAAATAGTAGGAGGGTAGAGGGGAAAAAGAGTACACAATAATACTATTATTACTAATACTACATACCATACAATATGTTAACCCTTTTAGAACCGCAGTCCCGTTTTGGGGACAAACCAGTCAAATTTCAAGTAGTTTTGTCCCCAAATGGGACTGCGGTTCTAAAGGGGTTAATAGCAGGAGGATGGAGAGGGAAAGGAGGACAAAAGAAACTCCAGTTCAATTGGATGGAAAAGAAGGAGAGCAAGAAAGAGAGATGTTGTTGTAGTATTCCGTGTCTTTCTATACCGGTATCACGTGGTCATTATTGTTGTGGGTGTTGCTTGGATGCGGACGGGTAGATAAAACCTCCAGGACCGCACACACATGAACGCTGTGGGTGAACGGGCAGATAGATGTGATCTACGCGAGCTGACATCATGCTCATCTTCATTCATCACTCCGGGTTCGCTGTTGTTGCCTGTTGCACAAAAACGTGTGGCAGAATGAGTAGTATTGTTAGTGTAGTATTATTAGAGGTGATTGATGTTTGTCACCCCCACTCATGACGATAGATAATGATGGGAGTAGAGCCAACAGCCTTTTTTTACGTTGCTACCAACAAATCACTGTACGTCCCCATGCGTTCGGCGATCCCGTCCTCGCTTCAAGGTATATACTATGCAACCAACGCCCCATCATTATTCTGTACGTACGTCGTGTACGTCTCAACTACAAATGCACAGCGACAGCAGCACAGCAGCAGCAGCGGCATGAAGCAGGGTACTCGCACCTGTTGCCGGACGGACCGACCCGTACCGGAATTGTAAGATCATTTTCGTCTTCACATTAACGAAGAAACGGTTCTTACTTTTCCGGACAGCGAACGCGGCCGGAAAGCACAGCACACAGCAAGCAGCCCGCCAGTAAAACCAAGATAAAATGCTCGCGAACCCGACGCCAAACGGTCCGTGCGTAGGGTTTTATATCGTTGTGCCAGTTAGTCGACTGCTACTATTTAATGCCGGGTACAATACTACTACAGCATTATACCTGGTAATTATTATTTCTCTTGCCATTCGACGATGTGCAGCATGATCTGATCAACTCATAAATTCCCCGAAATTGTTGTCGATATTATGTCGCCGACTATTAATAGTTTCTTCACTACCGGTCTGGTTTTTGCTTACATACATACATGTATATACATGCATGTGTTTTGCGTTGTTCTTCACGTTAATATTAATAGTTGGCTCACGGCTCAGGTTGTGGCTACGCACGTACGAGTACACGTCCGCAAGTTGGCAGGTATACCCGACACCTGTGGTGTGCCTGGTATCTTAGAGTTGGAAGATGCACCAGAGAGTTTTGGGGGTTCTTTCGGCCAGTTTTTTTTTTGTATCATATCTGTCTGTGGCCCGTTTATTAATGATTCGTTTTTTTTTTAGTACCTGGTAGTAGTGAATAAATGGGTGAAAAGTGTGAAATCTTTTTATGAAATACATGAAGAAGTCGGTTTGGGTTGTTCGTTCGTTTGGTATACAATACCTGTTCCTACAAGGTATAAAAAGTTTTATTAATATACCTTGATCTATTTTAGTTTCTTCCTCACTTTTTCCCGTTGGTTGAGACACACGCTTAACCCCTTTAGCACCGCACTCCCCTATGTGGGGACAAAGCACTCTAATTATAAGTAGTTTGTCCCAAAAACGGGACTGGGGTCCTAAGAGGGTTAACCCCTTTAGCACCGCAGTCCCGCTTTGAGGACAAAATACTTGAAATTAGAGTGGATTGCCCCAAAAACGGGACTGCGGTTCCAAAGGGGTCAAATTTTAGGACTTCGTTTCAGAACCGCAGTCCCGTTGTGGGGACAAAATACTCAAATTTCAAGTGGCCTGTCCCCACAACGGGACTGCGGTTCTAAAGGGGGTTTCGTAACAACAAGGAAGTCTTTTCGTTGTGTTCTCCGGTTCGCCTGTTTTTTTGCCTGTCAGTCTTGATCTGTTTATATCCATTAAAAGTGCTATTATATCGTATGTTTAACTCGTACCTGGTACGAGTTAATATTGTAGACAGATGTTACTGAGAATACTGATAATACGTACGTATATTGCCTACCCTACGAAGGGACACACGGCACTTTTTTTTTGTTCATTTTCCCTTCGATTTACTTTTTTTTTTTTTGTTCATTTCGTTTTACCTCTCTTCTCGCAGAGCATGCAGGCATGTCGTGCCTGTCGTATCCAGTACGATGAACATGGGATTGCATTGTCTACTCTACTCTTGCCTCATGCACAATAAAACTGAAAATGAGAATCTCTCTCTGTGGCGTACCTGGTAGTTTTTGCTACCACAGAGCTTGCAAGTCTCCATGATGGGAATGAAGAATGGAGACGGACACTGGTTGTGCTGGATATCGACGGGCAGAAAGAACGGTTTTAATGTGGAGAACGCACACACCTCGCTTTTTGTATGTCAGTACGAGAGAGCGCAAGTGGTGAAACGAACGAACAAACGGAACTGGATTCGTATATGAAAGTTTTGTTCAATACTAAATCTTCAAAGCAGATTCTTTCTTTTTTTTTTTTTTTTTTTTTTTTTTTTTTTTTCCATCCCATTCATTATCTTCGCACATCTTCTTCTCTCTCTCCTTCCAACTCGTAACTCAGATCCGGGGTCACATAGCAGGCTCTTCTCCCCCCTTCCCGCTACGGTACGTGCCTTCATTTTTATCGCGAGAAGATTTCAGCCTTTTCTTCCCTTCTTGGACTTCCGTAATTTGAGTGATTTGTTTCGTAATAATAACAGTACGCCAGGTAAAAAAATAGTCGGCCATATTTATTATCTTGTCACATGTACAATAGTTGGTTTAATTTTTTATGCTGCCACACAAACATACCAACACTTTTTTTGTCTTCTATTAATAGTAGGGGAGTACAAGCAAGTACGTATAATGCTTGTACAACACAAATGTTCTATGAATAGAGGTACCAGTAACCCTCCTCGCTTGGCAGTCGAATCCAGTGAACTTACCATCATCTCTCTTCGTATGTACACGACGAACACAGCAATACCAGGCGCACCTTGGTGCTAATGAAGTCCAGGCTTCCCCCGTGAGCTCTGAGGTTGATGTACGTTTCGTTCGTGCTCAGGAGGCGCAGCTCGTCGACATCGCCTCCCGCGGCGGTACCGTACACCTGACGGCAGGAATAACAACCAACAAAGTATAGGGGAGGGGGGGGAGGTCTAGATGTGGGTGCTTGCAGTTATTAATATTAATACTCGTACAGCAGATGATACAAAACGTTTAGGATGCTGGGGTCGGTTTTGGAGTTTGGAAAAGCCGAAAAAAGAAGTTTCAAGTCTCGGATACTTCTGCCATAGCACTCTCTGTCGAAGCTACTGTAATTTGTTGTAAACCTTTCGGCGCCTTCGGCTACAGGAGGAGAAAGAGGCGGGGTGGGCTTTAGTCTGTGGCTGATGTGCTGCTGTGATACCAGTCACCAGTTACCTGTAAGCCGGTCGCCCCGGTGGTTCAAGTGGTTAACCTCGAATTCTACTTGTTTGAGTCCTGGGTTCGAGCCCCAGGAGGGTCGGACTTTGACTTTATTTGCAAAAATAAAAAAAGGGATTCAATTGTTGAGAGCGCCTTGCAGCGTGGGTAGGCACAATTCGATGCGAGTCGACGAGGGAAGAAAAGGCTGAAATCTTCTCGCGATAAAAATGAAGGCACGTACCGTAGCGGGAAGGGGGGAGAAGAGCCTGCTACGTGTCCCCGGATCTAAGTTACGAGTCGGAAGGAGAGAGAGAAGAAGATGTGCGAAGATAATGAATGGGATGAGAAAAAAAAAAAAAAAAAAAAAAAAGTATCCAGCACAGCGCATACACACCTGGTACAGGCACAGACCGCCGATTTCATGAAGTGTATGTACGTCGTAGAGAAATACATCTTCTTGAGGAAGCGAGGGAAATAAATGTGTGTGTCCAGAATCATTCACAGTTTTTATTTTCGTATTTTAAGACGTCAAGATCTTCAGGTGCCGCGGACGGCGGGGGAGGGGTGGCTTTCTTCGTGCATTTTGGATTTCCTGTGGTGGGTGTGGTGGGGTGGGTAGGGGTGACATTCTGACACGATTCTCTCCTGTGCTGCTGCAGTAGTACCACAAGACACCGACAATGCGGCAGTAGATTGACCCGCACGGCGTGTGAGACTTTACTCGATCCTGTTTCTCAGACAGCAAAGAAGCAGAGGCTGTGCCGTCGCCGCCGCTGCTGCTGCTGCTGCTGCTGCTGCTGCTGCTGCTGGTGCTACTGCTGCTTTTCCCGCGTATTCTGCTGACAAGAGCGCGGGATAAACTAACTCCCCACATGCACACACACACCTGCCCAAAGACAGGGTCACAAACAGCGGTGCACTTACAGGTGTAATAATAGTATAGCGGCAACAGCAGCAGCAACCCGTCCGCAAAAAACAACAAACTTTATTTTTTATTTCTCTCTTTTCCTCCGAAGACCGCGCACGTACGTACTACTTGTACGAGCACGGCAATAATAATCCCTTACGAGCACATACATACGACACACGACCCGCTCACCTTGAGCGTTATCCCATCTTCAACGTACAGGCTCTCGGAAAGAAGCCACGTTCCCGTCACGGAGTCGCTCACGTCGCCGCTGTCTGGATCTACCGCGTAGATGGGCGGGCTCCCGTCCAGCTCCTCCCAGATGCCCCTGATCGTGACGCATCCGCCTCGCGTGGTCCCGTCAGCCGACTCGAGGTACAGCCGCGCAGACGACGAAGAATATCGTACGGATACGGTTGTGTTGGCTTCGCAGCCCGGTTTCACGATGGGGCTGTTTGGCGACGGCGTGTCCATCGCTCCGGCCTGATGCTTGCTGGAGGCCAGGAGGAGGCTCGCCATCACCCCCGCCCTAGTAGCAGCAGAGGCGGCCGTTCCAAGCATCGTCCTCGTCGGCATCTCCTCTCTCTCTCTTTATGTGTAATTCTTGTTGTCGATCTTTTTAATTCGACGACAAAACAACGCAAAACAAAACAAAAATGTACTGATCGTACCCGGTATGGGTTTGGGGTGGGCACAACGCACCGCGATGATGCTTTGCTTGTCCAAGTCGGGCTACGTTACGATATACGAGATACTGCTAACAACGGATATTAAATGGGGTGGCGTGTGGAGAGTGGGTGAGCGGGTGGATGGATGGGTGTGGGTGGGTGGGTGGGTGGGTGGGTGGGTGTGGGTGTGCGTCTGCGGTCCCTCTTCAGGCGCTCTATGGCAGAAGTCGCGTTGTGGGAGTCGTGCTCTTCTTGTGGACGGGAGGATGTGGGGGGCCTTCGAACCGATCGATACTGATAACCCGTGCTCGCTTTTGCGGGAATCCAAATCTGAAAGTTTTACAGCAGCGCGTATGGTTCGTGTGATACGATAGTAGTACCAGGGACCAGGATATCATACCTGTGGTACAGGTTTGCAGTATTATTTTGGTGGTATTTCGCGAGGTACTTTGCTGCCGGTGTAGAGTTCCCGGTGAAAATGAAATCCATACTGCTGTAATTACAGCCGAAGCACACTGACAACAACAATGGTCAACACATATGACATACATACGCGAAGATAGTAATACTCGTAGAGAGAATATGTGTTACACAAAAAAAAAAGTTGTGACGCGTACGTATGCTGATGGCCGAATGCCACGCCCGCCATTCTCGTACTCGGAACCCTAAACCAAATCGTGCGTGGCGGCTGGGGCTGGGGGCGGAGACACTCCGATTTGTTGCCTCGACGGGAGGCAGTGAGCGGGGGGGGTATCAACAAAACATTGTTAACATTACAGGGGACCATATATACTATAATATTAATAGCAAATATTACCAAATATTGTTATTTTTAGTAAAATAGGTAAACAACATACCAGGGGTAGATAGATTGGTTTTTGTTTGTACATACAATATATTAGGTCCTATTTACTCTGGTACCCTGAAACAGTAATAAATAAGGTCTAATACCAAAATCTGCAGAAACAGACGTGTGGGCTCGATTTGTAGTACCAGGTACCTGGTACCTGGTAGGTGGTACCCTGGTACTGCGATTAAAAAAGAATGTTTCCGCCCAACGCTTTTTTTCTAACTGAAGGGATTTGTGCGGTTTGCCCCCAGAAGGCGAGGCTGGTTTTTGAGGACCCACCCATCATCATAATTTTGTTTTTTCTACCGTTTTTTCGTTTTAGCTACCTGGTACCTGGTATGTCATATTCCCCGTATACCTGTACACCTCCAACATACATTATATACCAGGTAACTAGTAGTACCAGGCACGAAACATACATACCTATCCTGTATCTATATATACATACATACCATCATGGTATATGTTACCAGGTGTACCTGGTACAATTCGATGCGAGTCGACGAGGGAAGAAAAGGCTGAAATCTTCTCGCGATAAAAATGAAGGCACGTACCGTAGCGGGAAGGGGGGAGAAGAGCCTGCTATGTGACCCCGGATCTGAGTTACGAGTTGGAAGGAGAGAGAGAAGATGATGTGCGAAGATAATGAATGGGATGGAAAAAAAAAAAAAATGCTTTATTATGTGCAACCACGGGAGGATGGCGTCCATATGATATTATTATTATTATTGAATGATATTATGTGGTTACACTCCGTGCGTGTACGCGATATTATCGTACTTTATACCTGGGTATTAATTTTCTTCGAAGAATGTTTTGATTGATAAAAAAATTGAAAGCTCTCATGCTGCCTGCACATTGTCGGATGCCAAGCCTAATAATAGTAGCAGTATGTCGTATCAGTCCACAGCAGTACAGCATAAAATAATAAAAATCCCACTGCTGTTGTAGCGTACGCCCGTGCAATACTCATAAATATATTCAGACGCTGGTACGTATGCATGTATGTATGTAGAAAAGTAGGCACCCCCCCGATTGCGGTCCGTCATATTCCATTGTCCTTTATCAGAGTTGGTACCGGCCCCTTATCACGTACGGACAGTAGTGAGTGGGCAAAAAAGGTGAGCAGAAATTTGAGGTTCCTTGTAATTTCCCTTGTATCCCTTGTTATCTGGGGGTCCCTCAATCCTTTTACGACCGACCGCAGTCCCGATCGTGGAGACAAACTAGTCAGGATTATTAGACTGGTTTGCCCAGAATACCAGACTGGCTTCTGCCGTAGTAGTAAAAGGATAAAAAAATGCACTCTATTACACTACCACCTGGAACCTACAGTACCAGGTATTATTGCACTTACTTTTACTACTACTTTTACTAATACCCGGGTTTATTGACATATTATTATAGCGTGGCTGGCGTACGTACGCGAAGTTTTCATATACCAGGGTAAATACTATTAATATGGATAGATCTATTAATTATATATAGACAGCGTGATGCCCAATTTATAATTTCATCATAGTATCGTCTCTAATACCAACTTGTTTAAAAATTATTTACCTCACGTACTCACAACTTTTTTAGGCTCCCTTCGTGCAACAACGTAAAAATAAATGTATCCCGCACATACATACTCCGAAATCACTTTTTTTTGTATGCTGCCTTCGTGCAACGTTCCAAGATCTTGTTATTTGCGACGTCATCTTCGAAACACGCATATGCGTTCCTGCCCTCCTGCGCTTCGAACATCCGGTCCTCGTCATCTACCGCCGCTTTACCCGAAGTCCATCGAAATAAAAGTCTTTCGAGCTACCGAGGGGTTCACGCAATCTTCTCTGTCATACGCCGCGCTGTGGACTACTGCAGACAACAAGAAGCAGTACCTTCCTCTATAAGCTCTGCAACAACACCCAGGAGTTTCGAAATCGTCATCCCTAATTCCTTCTACCGCAGCACACTGCTGTACACACACAATCATGCACGCTTGACACGAGAATGTATCTATCTGTTTGTCCCGCCGCGTTGTTGGTCGAGATCGTACTTTGCCGTTACGTGTCGAAAAATCGTCGCAATTTTTACTTTTTAACCAACCGACACCTCCCGTATGGAGAGGATGAGGAGTGACGCTCGCTACACCACGTTGTTGGTGGCCCGTGGCGATGATGGTGAGTTTCGGCACGAAGACCTTGCCCCGAGCAAAGACAACTCAACTGCATACAGCAACGGAAGGAAGAAGCCTGCCTGCAGCACCTGTGGTGAGACAACACAAACCGCCTACACGGTGCGAAAGACGTTGGCTCTCCTAGCAGGAGCGGATGTATGACGCGTATGCGCTGTGGACTACAGCAGACAACAAGAAGCAGTACCTTCCTCTATGAGCTCTGCAACAACACCCAGTCTCGAAATCGTCCTCCCTATCTCCTTCTACCGCAGCACACTGCTGTACACACACACTTATGCACGCTTGACACGAGAAGGCATCTATCTGTTTGTCCCGCCGCGTTGTTGGTCGAGATCGTACTTTGCCGTTACGTGTCGAAAAATCGTCGCAATTTTTATTTTTTAAGCAACCGACACCTCCCGTATAGAGAGGATGAGGAGCGACGCTCGCTACATCACGTTGTTGGTGGCCCGTGGCGATGATGATAAGTTTCGGCACGAAGACCTTGCCCCGAGCAAAGACAACTCAACTGCATACAGCAACGGAAGGAAGAAGCCTGCCTGCAGCACCTGTGGTGAAACAACACAAACCGCCTACACGGTGCGAAAGACGTTGGCTCTCCTAGCAGGAGCGGATGTATGACGCGTATGCGAGGTCCGTTTATGATCCTCCGTCGGTTCACGTTTGCTCGTGCCGGCTTCGTTCGATCCCTGTCGATTTTTACCACTAGGCTTGACGCTGCTGCTGCTGCTGCTGCCGCTCCTTCTGTTGTTTCGCCATCGTATGATACTGTTGTTGGCACCCTGCTCGAGATCCACTACTACTTTAAGATCAGTAAGAATCACGATCCAGAACAGCTTTTCACGACGTCGAGACTCGCCCTATATCACCTGTGCAGCAGCAGCCGGTTTGACGGTTTTTGGGGGTTGCACCGACATTGCTCGCGGCTCGAAAGCGTTCGATTTCTCGGTATTATACTCGATACCTCGAGTAAGTATACTCGGAGTATCGAGTAATTTTCGTACTCCGAGTACTCCGAGTATAAGAGTACTGGTGCCCTAAATACTCGGAGTACTTGCAGTATGAGCAGTACTGAAGGGCCAAACCTCCGTGTAATGGGAGTATGAGCAGTACTCATACTCGAGTACAAGCAGTACCCGGAGTACAAACATCTAAATTACTCGGGGCACTTCGAGTATCGCGAGTATTGAAACCAGGAAAATATTTCATCGTCCGAGTAAAATCCTCCGGGTAATAGTCTAACCCGGAGTACCTTGGAGTATAAAACCCTGAAATATCCGAGTATTACTCGTATCTCGGAATATGAAACCCTGAAATACTCCGAGTATTAAAGGTTTTGCAGTACGAAATGCCCAAGTACTCCAAGTACTTAAAGTAGGAGCAGTACAAGATCGCCAGATACTGCAAGTACAACGAGTTTCCCAGAGTAACGTAAACCCCAAAATACTCGGAGTACAGCAGTATTTCAGAGTATCGAACCCCAAAATACTCCGAGTACAAGCAGTATTGAGAGTGACCATACACGAAATAATCCGAGTACGAGCAGTATCCCGGAGTATCGAGCCCTGAAATACTCCGAGTACACGAAGTCCACGGAGTACTTTATCTCCGATACTCGTTACTTTACTCCAAGGTGCTCGGAGCATCTACCTGCACGTTCTCATATTGATATATTACGAGCATCGTCTGGCCTTTGCTCAGGACGACCCAATCCAGCACACTCTTCTGTCAATGACCACCATAATTACAGCCGTTCATCGTGCAGATACGTCTCGTACGGCATTTACTTTTTGCGTTACCACTGCTGCTGCTGCCGTCTCCATCATCCTCGTGTTTGTGATTAAGTAAGTTCGACATCGTTTTCATTTCATTACCCTACCAGCACGGTCGTCTGACCTCTGCTCTGACACCTCGACCTCATACTCTCGATTAAAGTGATACTATTGACGACCGTTCATTCGGATCTTTCGGCGTCCGATCCTGCGGGCAATCCTTGCACCCGCGGCATTTGGATCTTTAGTACTACTCACACTTGCACATACTCGCAAATATTCAGGCAATATTTCGAGGTTTGAAGTTGAGGGTGTGTCTTGACTCCCACCAAAGAGCATTGGAACGAGCGGAACGGAACTAGGCTGTTCGTGGTCATTCGTTCCGTCCCTACCTGAAAAACGTTTTTGGGTCCATGCAGAATCCTGGGCCTCGCCAGCCGAATCGGCGCGAACGGTACCTTTTGTCATGCCAAAGCAGACTGGTGTCCACACCCATCTTCGGCGGTGTCCGTCTACGTACATCACATAATCTGCTATTTGTTCCCGTTCGGTCGGTCCGTTCGGTCCTCCCAAACAAGAAAAAGGGGTGCAACACTTCTTCTTGCTCTTTCTTGTCTTCCTAGATATACTGCTGTTTTTCTCGGGGTGCACTGAATCTATATTCGTTTCCCACAAAAGCAATCAACGACAATTATTCATGTGTCAAATATTATTCCATTCGGTTCGTTCCAATCAATGCTTTCTGGGGGGGGTTAAGACACACCCTGAGTACTGCTCACACTCCCAGTCACTCGCAGTATTGAGGCCGCAAGCACCCTAATAGTCTCACCATTCAGAGTACGAAATTTGCTCGATACGGAAACAGTCGATTCTCCGAGTGTAGTTCCTGTGCTGTGCGTTTATCGAATATTACCCGCAGATTGTAAAGCGTCGTACTGCTGCAACCAACGACTAATAAAATAATGAAGCTACAGCAGTGCGAGATTCCAGAGAGGGAGCAAGCACATGCAATAAATATTCCACAATCAATCCATACCAGGTAATTATTTTAACGCTTATTGAGGTCCTACATAATAAAGTGACTTTTACAACGTGGTTTTCATCAATTTAAAGCACAGGGCCACAATGAATGTCCATCCTATGTACGTGTTGGCTCACCTATTATAGCTCCTATATTATCTACAGGAATCTGGCCCGACCGCCGTGGGGGAGGGAGGGCCTTTTATTCCCTAGTTTATAGCTGGTATACTGTATGCTATCTGCGGGTCTTATAGCGTTGCCTGCGGGCCTTAGCTTCTCCGTCGGCGGGTCTTAGCGTTGCTTACAGCAGTAGCCAGGTCTTAGGGTTGCCTGCGGGCCTTTGATTCGTCGGCGGCCATTACGCCGCCGGCGAAGCTCCCTTGTATATTATATATACGAATACACAGACGGTCGTCCCGGTGGTTCAGCTGTACCTACCCTATTAATAGATTTTTTTGTCAATACTCTTCGTATAATACCCTATACCAGGTATATGGTACCTGGTATTAAGTTTATACCCTACCTGGTATACCATATAAGTATATACCAGGTACAGGTTATTGATTCCGTGGTGAGTCCTATAAGTCCGAATCCCGCCGTCCGGTTATATGTAATATATTATTTTATTTAGAAAACAAAATAGAACATACCAGGTAATCAACTGCTGAGCGCGTGTGGCGTGGGTACAGGCAGGCGCAATCCGACGCGCGTCAACGAGGAAAGAGAGATGGTGCGGGTGAAGTCCCCTTGCAATAAAAATGCCTTCCAAGGCACGAGCCTGTAGCGGGGGGGCGGGGGCGGGGAGGCTTTGCTGTGTGATCTGAATTCCGACTATTGTATGGTATATATTATGGGAGGGAGAGAGAGAAGAAGGGGGCGAAGATGTGGTCTAGAGGAAGACAAAAACAGCATAAAAAAGAGAAAAAGTATGTATGTATGTATGTATGTATGTATGTATGTATGTATGTATGTATGTATGTATGTATGTATGTATGTATGTATGTATGTATGTATGTATGTATGTATGTATGTATGTATGTATGTATGTATGTATGTATGTATGTATGTATGTATGTATGTATGTATGTATGTATGTATGTATGTATGTATGTATGTATGTATGTATGTATGTATATATGTATGTATGTATGTATGTATGTATGTATGTATGTATGTATGATATGTATGATATGTATACGATGTTGTTTTTTTGTAATTTTTTGTCAATCAATATCTCGTTACTTCGTTATTTATTGCCAACACAAAATACGTGGTTTATACTACCGTAAAACGGTTTAACACTGGCATTTACCAGTATACTACTGCATGTATGTATGTATGTGAACCATCTCTGGCCGTTGATTTCTGTCTGCCAATTTTTCGTCGGATGCGTACGTACGTAACACCTCGATGTGGGCCCCAGAAGCAGGGCCAACGCCCCCCCCCCTGCCCCTCTCCCACTCTCATTCAATCGCACGTACATTCTCTCTCTGCTTGCTGCCGTGTCACATATTATATGTGCATACCTGAACATCACATACTACTACTATGGCGAGGAACATTTCTTCGAAAATCAGTGCTATGACGAAAATGAGCTGGATTTTCTCGGAGAAGGGGTCTTTAGGAAGGAGAAGCAGGGTTTTCAAACGCGTGAGAGGACATAGATCGAGGAGAGAGATAAGGGGGGATAGTACGAAGAGAGATTGCTGACGACTGTTGTTGTTGCAAAAAAATAAGTCGTGGAGATATTTCCGAGAAGATTCCCCGTCCTGACCGAGCGCCCCCCCCCCCTCCCCCTGTGACTCTTCTGGAGCAGACCATTTTATGGGCAACAAGAAGAGCAAACTCTCAGTCTCACGAGTGTGCAGCTAGCTTGTGGCAGCAAGTTGTGGCGAGAGAGAGCTCGTGAACCTCCTTAAGGATATTGTATGCTTATTATGGGATACGCGAGGGAAATATGTAAAGAACACAACAATGTGATTCGTAGCGAAGATGAGATGGGTTTGCTTGGAAAAGAGGTCTCTCGCCATTAAGAAGGCGGGTTCTCAAATAAATGCGTGAGAGGAGAGGAGAGAAGAGAGAGGAGAGGGAAAGAGAAAACAACGACAAGATACAGCCGACACAAAGGAAAGGAAAGGACGCGTGGAACTTTCCAAGACGAATCTGTCGTGACTGAGCCCCCCCCCCTCCCCACCCCGCCGCCGCAGGCTGTGACACTTTCGGACAAAACTAAGATATCACGAACAAGAACAATCTCTACCTCCTGGGTAGCTTGTGACAGAGAGCTATCAATAGTACACACATACATTCCTTAAGGGTCTGCCTATCATTATGTTTATGGGATAAACGAGGGAAAATATCAACGATATAAATCGCATCCGCGCGGACACTGGCTGTGACACCACATAATACACACACTGAAAATACATCAGTACAAGGTATCAGTACCATTTTGTGCATGATGATGTCTTTATGTACGCGATCTGGTTTCAGGATGGATACATAGCATTTCTGTTTCTAGGGTATAACACCTACTACTACTACTGCTGTTAAGCATGCGTGCGCGGGCACTGACTGAATTGAATGTACAACGAGTAATATATACATACGTATATATATATGAATATATAGGTGGTATGAAACATAACACACCCGGATAGCATCCTCTCTCTTTCTTGGACGATTTTCCGCTCTGATTTGTTTGAAAACGGGGGGTGGAGGAAGGTGCGCAAGCAAAAAATGCCGGGCGATCTGTCTGATCTGTCTGGTCTGTCTCTATCTATCTATCTATCTATCTATCCATCTATCGATCTATCTATTTATCTACATATCTATCTATCTATCTATCTATCTATCTATCTATCTATCTATCTATCTATCTATCTATCTATCTATCTATTTATCTATCTATCTATCTATCTCCCTATCTCCCTATCTATCTATCTATCTATCTATCTATCTATCTATCTACCATGGTATATATCTATATATCCATCTATCTATCTATCTTTCTAAGGGAATATTTCGAAGAGGTTTTCTCTGCGCCGCCATCATTTTTGTTGTGCGTGTGCCCCCACCTCCTGTAGTTTCGGAGAGACTCGGCTCGGAACTTCGTCCCAGTGTGTGCTGTCTCGCGTGTGCTATACATCCATGCGGTAATCGACCCATGCTACTTGCCACGGGGCGGTAGGAATGCACCCACCTGCCTGCAATTTGGTCTAAGGCTTGTTGTGATGGTGTTACCTCCTCCTCACTTGGGGAGCTCTGTACCACTACCACTACTACTACTACTACTACTACTACTACTACTACTACTACTACTACTACTACTACTACTACTACTACTACTACTACTACTACTACTACTACTACTACTACTACTACTACTACTACTACTACTACTACTACTACTACTACTACTACTACTACTACTACTACCACTGCTACTACTACTACTACTACTACTACTACTACTACTACTACTACTACTACTACTACTACTACTACTACTACTACTACTACTACTACTACTACTACTACTACTACTACTACTACTACTACTACTACTACTACTACTACTACTACTACTACTACTACTACTACTACTACTACTACTACTACTACTACTACTACTACTACTGCTAAGGGGGACCGTATTAAATAGGACCTACGGAATAGGCAAACTCTCAATGTATACCGTATATATCGCTATTTTTTTACAACGTTTGGTCGTATTTACTATTAATATGATCCGCCGTTCTCTGACCCCTTAAGGACTGTGCAGTCGTCAGTCTCGTCTGGGGACGTACCACTCAAATTCTACGGTAGTATTAATATTAGGCGTTCCCCACAACGGGACTCCAGTAGTACTATTAAAAAAAAGGATCGATAAAAAAGTGTTCCCTTAACCCCGTCAAGCAGTCCCGTGGCCTAGAGCAGGAGCAGCAGACAATAGTTAACTGTTACAAATACCTGGGAGTATATTTTTATTATTATTATAGTATCACGGTGGCCCTGAACATATAGGCCAATCAATATGGGGTCAGAGAGGCTTCCCAGCGTATTTCTGAAGAATGAAAATAATGTAAACATAAAAGAAGTACTCACAGACATACCAGGTATGATATAAGGTAGATAACCCTGGGTGTACAGGTTTCCTTCGTATACGGAGATTTCTTCTTTCAAGATTGTTTTGGTTGATCAACGTGAAAGCTCATGCTCCACATTGTCAGATGATGATGGCAAGCCTAATATTGGTAACATATCGTCGATGGAAAGCCTACAATAGTCAACCGCGTACTTACGTATTTTTTGTATTTTTTTGCACAGACGATATTATCGATTTGGGTTTCTTTTTGTTTCCGAGGTTTTCTTATTTATTTCGGGAAAGTTATGAGTGATCCATGTTGAAGATCATGCTGCACATTGTCAGATGGCAAGGGGAATAATAATATTATTGATGCCCGTACAAGTATTAGTTCTTGAAGTAAACACACGCAAAAGGTGAGCGCTTTGGGCTCCTTTTGGGACGGCTCGTATTTACCATGGGCCTCCGTGACAGTACGTAGTACAAATAGGTTTCTGCAAGCATATACAACGATACTACTGTCAAAACAAAAAAACACCCCGATCGATCTCGCGTAGCTCTGTCGTCGAGAAAACTCATCCATCAGAAAAGTTTAAGTTTTGTAAAAAAAAGTGCAACGTACGTTTACTTGTATGTACGCAACCCCCATCACAACACCACACAGAGCAGTGTGTTGCGTTGCCCTCATATTATATCGTTCATTCTACACACTCATAGCTTCGTCGCGTACACCCAGTGTCCGTCCTGATTCCTTATCCCTAAGAGAAATCGAGCTGTCGGTCATATATAGATATAATCATGTATGTATTAATTCGTGTTATTATGGGAAATAATGTGCTGGATGTCAATAAGTGTAGTATACAGAGGAGAACACACCCAGTCATATGTTGTATTAATAGTTCGTCTATCAGGTACCTGGTATATATATACATATATTTGTATGCGCATATATATACATATATATGGTGATAGGTATTCACAAATACAGTTTGACGGAGCCTTCCGCCCATCCATGCGGCAAGCGGCAACCAAATCGTTGTTCCGGAGAGACGTCCCTCTGGACGGTCCCTGCGATGATACTTAAGTCCCCACTACTATAGCAGAGTGTGCTGGGGTACGTCTATAGGATAAAACTTACGTACCCATGCACGCGCGGACACTTGACTGGGTATATAAAGTGCATGTGCTGGATACCGATGCATAGATTACAGAGAGGGGAATACAGACAGACAGAAGGACAGACAGACAGACAGACAGACAGACAGACAGACAGACAGACAGACAGACAGACAGACAGACAGACAGACAGACAGACAGACAGACAGCTCGTATCGTTCTTGAGTAAACCAATTGACATGCATGTTTGGACGCAGAGAGCTTTCCGCCCATGGCAATTGAAAGTGTCAATAAAATCGTGTAAGGGAACAGAGAGACCCCTCTGGGTAGCCCCTGTGATAATAGTCCCTACGACGAAGTTTCGTAGAGGGTATTGTGCTGCTGCTATCGTATGCGATAACTTGTCGAGGGCCTTCTGTCCCCCCTCCCTTGGCTTCCTACACGCTTTTTTATCTCGAGGCGGCTATATCTAGATATGAAATGGACTAGACAGCCACGTCAACAGCAGGTAGGTGTGTATAGCACCCGAACTCCATTCATTCGACGAATAATGCGGACCTACACAGCAGATAGCAGCAGCTTGGCACTACTAGTTTAATAGTAGGGCGCACTTCGCCATTGTTGGCTACTGAAACGTCCATCCCTCATCCAATACTACAATATTTCGCTGGTTATACCAGGCAACAACAGTGTGCTGCTTATTATCTGGTGGCATACCACACCTGCTACGCACATTAATTAGGATACACGCACCAGGTATATACCTGGTGTGTACTTGGCATATGATAGCCGTTGGCCTCGGCCATCAATCACTCGAATGGAGATGCGGAGTTTCTGCTATTTATGCGTTTTTTTTAGGATATCATCGCTGGAGCTATATCGACGGGCATGCGCAATAAAAGGAAAGCCTGACAATGCAGGGGGGGCACTCCTCTGCGGCGACCAATTATCGTGTCCAGAAAGCTCCTGGGGTGAAACCACCCACGGGTCGAACCAGAAGCTATTCCTACTATTTAATAGGAAAGTGTGTGACGACCTCAACCAAAACTGTCTTACCACCGGTGCCAAACGCAAAAAAGTCACAGCGCAAACACCAATCAGCAGAGTCAATTTGCTGTGCTATCGGTAGTAGTAGTAGCCAGGCCAGCTGCAGGTCCACAATGCATTTTGTGCAGGGTATCTTCAAGAACTTGTGTTGGAAATTGGTAAGCCTAACGCACCTCTCTTTCTTTGGAGCCTGCCCTGTAACCTGAGACCAGACTCCTTCTCCCACCATTCCACCCCCCTCACTGCCCTGCGCCCCCCCCCTCCCCCAATCTCCCCCGCCTTTCCCCCTCCCCATGTTATATTTTTCCTCTTGCCAACCGCGGTATCGATATTTCCTGCCACTCCCCCCCCCCCTTCGTGCTCCGGCCCGGCGTTGTCGGGATGCGAGGGTCTAGGGTCGTACGACTACGGTTTTACATGACAGAAGCACCCTCCCCCGTCCCCCCCGTCTTCCCCCCTTCCCATGTAATCCCCCGTTTCTAGCCTGCGGTGATGATGTCATTAACTGCTACCCCCCCCTCCCTATATCAGGGCCTCCTCCCAGCCTGGGCTGGTGTCAGGGTGTGCGTGCTCTTCTTCTCATTAAGCCGTTATTTCCGTATACATACGCTCCGACATACCTGGTACAGCATACACAGTGTCGGCGCCCCTTCTTCCATCACCCTAACGAGATGCAAACTATGCCTGGTGAAAACGTCACGACATACATACATACATACATACATACGGCGTAGAAATACTACATACAGGTAAGTACTTAGTGTATTGCAGCACCAGGAAGGAGAGTCAACAACGAACGCTATGCCACTTACTTCATCGTACTGGGCACGAAAGGCACGACATACACAAGCAAGCGAGCATTCCGAATACATTTAGGACAACAGGTAAGCTCTATATTATGAAACTGGCGTGGGAGGTATTCTCGGTGGGCTCGCTTAACCCTTTTAGGACCGCAGTCTCGTTTTGGGGACAATTGGGGACAAAGTTACTAGGAATTTGAGTGATGTGTCCCCAAAACGGGACTGGAGTTCTAAAAGGGAAGATGCCGCGGTAGTACTACCAGGTAGTTATTCGATAAAGTCATCTCCCCCATTCCCCATTCCTCTACTATACTTGCCGCTCGCGGCACTACTGTACCTCCTACCACCGTGGAATAGATCTTGTGCACAGCACACATCATCAGTAGAGTTTCCTCATACCAGGTATATATTCTTCGAAAAACATAGTTAGTTTCGGATACATACCCTGCTGGTGCTGTGCGCGAAAAAACCAAGTGCCCCGCCGCTCTCGTTTTCCGTTAAAAAATCGACACAAATTACTTCGAAGTATGTATAGAGTTATCGTACCAACCAGTACCTGGTATTCCTTCGCGTTTATTTGTGTGCAGCGCAGTACAACATATTATTACAAACAGTAAAAAGGACACCCTCCCACAACGCACAACAATTACACACACCCATAATACTCGAATCGCGTCGATATCAACCGGACACTGCAACCATAGCAACAAAACCAACGACAGCCACAGAACAGCAAGCTCCGAGCTTCCAGCACGGAGCCCTGAAGCGGGGAGGTCCTTCAACCTACCAGGTAGCTACTAGGCAGTGGTCATCTTGAAGGGCCAAGGCACCATCATCATGGTGGGTAGGGCGATGGATCTCTCTGTGCCTTTTTTTGGAATACTTGAGAGGCCATCCACAACTAATAATAAGTAAGTGTTTCACACATTTTGCACGGTAGACGTACAGCATCAAGTATGAGATAATCTCATTATTTCTGGTTTAAATAGATACATACTTGTGTACGATAAGTCACATATTTTTACCTTTTTGTATCGTACAACATATTATCGAACAAATCGATTCGATGGATATCGGTGAATAGGTATAATTATACACAGAGACTATACTGCTGTCGAGTGCTGCTATAATAATATTGTTGTAGCGTGGGTAGGCACTTCTTACTGTTATTATTACATGCAGGTGGACGAGGAGGGAAGAAATATAAGTAAGTGCTGAACCCTTCGCGCGATAAATATGCAAGGAACGTACCGTATACCAGGTACGAGTATATAGTGGGGAGGGATTGGACCCCGGGTCTGAACTACGAATAGGAGGCAAGCAGGAGAGAGCAATAATAGAAGGGCGAAAATACGGTACCACGTACCTGGTACCTGGTACCTGGTATATAATAAGATGGGATGGGGGAAAAAAAAGAAGAAAATCAAACAAGAAGAAGAGTAAAACCGAAAGCAAGTGTATATATATATATAATATATGTGCATAAATACGAAGAAGAACGTTCTCTACGATATATACCTCGACGGCCTTCTTCTTCTTCTTTCGTTCGTTTGTTGCGTCTTACCAGGTATTTAACACTATTTCGTTTCTAACGACGGACCCGTTCTGCGATAGAGGTCCGCTATTTTGTTCCTGAAAGACAGGGTTCTTTGACCCCAAAATCGCCGGAATGTCAATCTTGATTTCGAAAAAAACGTTTATTAATAAATAGTAGACTCGGGCCATGGGATTATTCGCCGCGATGCAATTTGATTTTTGCTGAAGTCAGTTTTTGGGTGAGGCGTGGAGCTTTTAGAACCGCAGTCCCATATGTGGGGACAAACCACTTAAATTTCAAGTAGTTTGTCCCCAAAACGGGACTGCGGTTCTAAAGGGGTTAAGTGAGGAGCCTCAGGAAATTGAAGTTGAATCTCTATCGTAGAACGCCTCGACGATACGTGTACGTACGTGTCTGGCGTCCAGGTGTTTTATTTAGCTGTGTGTGTGGTTGGAGATTTCCTCATATTATATATATATCGAGATGCTAAATATCGCGTCCTCAACAACACCAACCACACCGACCACCCACCACCCCATCCGCGCGCTCTTTCTTCCGTCGCAGCTGTTTTGCGCCATGAAAAAATAGACTCGAGTGATCGCCGTGGAAATAGAAAGGGCATGGAGTCTTCTCTCGGTAAAAATGAAGGCACCAACCGAGCGTGTGGTGGCGAGGGGGGGGAGGTGACAGGTGAACCTGCTACCACAACAATGTGACCCCGGATCTGAGTTACGAGTTCTAAGGAGACCACAAAACAAGAGGGCTTGTACGTATCTCTCTATTAATAATTGTAGGATTCAAGAATCGGCACGGACACCACTACCCGTACGAATTCATGCTTGTTGTTGTGGACGTCGACGCGCGTGTGCGTTCTTCATTATTTTTTTTTGGTGACCAGAGACTGGGACCTTGTATCTCTCCAGGCTTGAAGAATCGGCACGCACGCGCGCTGACTGTGGTTGTTTGTGCTGAATGCCGGCGGGTAGAAATATTGGCTTGATTGTGGACACATACACCACGTCGACATCCAGGACTCCCAGCGTGTCCGTGTCGATTGCTCGTCCCGAAGAGATGGAAGCTCCGTACGTACTCAGACAGAAAAAAAACACGAGACACAGAGATGCTACGTTTTGTATTGCAGTAAGCAGATGAACAGATACATACATATGATATACATAATATATACCAGGTATATAGATATATTCGTGTATATAGTACAACAGTATGAAAACGATTTAATGTGACGAACACACGAACAGGAGGGAGAGCGAAAAAAGGAAAAGAGAAACAGGGCACTCGGGACAGTGCATGAAAAGCGAGTCAGAGGGAACAAAAAAGGAAAATGGCAGAAGAAATAGTCGTCGTCCACCGCACACACACCTATCCGCGAAGAAGAATATAGCCGCCGACATTAATCCACTGCTATTAATAGTGTAATGGATGGTATATATATCATGGATAAAATGCTGGCATACGGTCATGAGTGTCGCCCAGACATGCTCTCTTTTTCGCCATTGATTGGTACATGGTACATGGCATTTTATTTCCTTGTAAGATGACTGAGTTGTTGATTGTCGTAGAAATAGTCAGATTGTTCTGACAACGAATCATAGGCACTGTCGTTCATGGTTGGTTCGCACACCGGTATTATAGTTTTCCTACGGTGCACAAACTGCCTGCTGTGTGTGTTCATCACACACACACAGAAGACGTTCTTTCCGCCCGTTCAAAGACATCCGACTTACCCCAGAGTGTCCGTGCCGATATTGCAGCAAGAAGAAGAGGTGTGCACGGAGTAGACAAACAAATGCATTGCCCGAATACACGTCGCGCCTTGATGCTGGGTACGACGAGCACAGCATGCACACTGACTGCTCGTACTCGCATATCATAGGACGCCCACACGCACGCACGCCGTTTACATTGGACGAGAGAAAAACGGAAGAAGATAAAAATGAAAGCTGTATATACATACGTGTATACCAGTATGCACACATTTTTCACCTCCTGTTCTACAACAACAGTGTATATAGCCTAACACCTACCAGGTACTGTAATACGCATTCCATCCGGCAATAGAGATCATGCAACACCACCAGTTCCTGGGACCGTACACGGCTATAAGATATGCCATTAATAGCGCACAAACATACTGGCGTTGTCGAAGACATGCATTGGTTCAGCTACCACGGCGAAACATATATACTCGTACCCTGAGAGTTACTTACTTACACAAATCGTATCACTCGATATGATACTATTAATATTAATACAACGGTAATGTACCTACCAGGTGCCAGGTGATGACATGGCTTTGCATTGCCCACTGCAGTGCACACTGCACACGTGGCAACGTAGTATCTCTGTGGCGTAGCTTTGTGACCACACATAACTTGTACCTCTTCTAGGATTGAAGAATCGGCACGGACACTGGTTGTGCTGGATGTCGACGGGTAGAAAGAACGGTTTAATGTGAAGAACACACACACACACAGGTCAGCAGTACGTCTTGCTTTAAAAAACAAACAAACTTTTTTTGTGCCATTGTCAAAATATTTTTATTTTTTTATTTCACGCACGTCCGGTTGCGGGTGGTGAATGCTCCTTCCAGTTTTTCATTTGTTTTTGGTCGTCGATAAACTGCTTTCCAGCGCTCGAAATTTGTTGGAGGTATATATATACGTGTACAACCCTCAAGGGTGCTCGAAGACAACATCAATGAACTAACTGCTGTGGTTACAAGTTTCTAGCCGTATCAGCCTCGTCCGTCTGTGTCGGGCGCTGCAGCAAGCAGTACGAAGAGCATGAATTAACTATATGCGTATGGCTGGCGCTGAGTATGTATGATATATTGAGGCTCGGGGAAACGGCAAAATAAGGCAATACGGAGCGAGAAAGAAGTATCGCCTCACAACACAGACGACGACAGACGCCTGCTACCACCGCCGTTTTATTGGTTGCGCAAAATTGTTGACAACCGTCCCCCAGTCTCCCACCCGTTGCGTACATACAACATACATGCTTCTTTGATTTTCAGTATCAGCTTGTGTTGCGTGCAGCAACAGCTTCCCACGTTATTCTTACCGTACGTACAACCAATGAATGAAGACAAACAACACACACACCTCCCGGGACGGAATTCCAAGGTGATCTTCCTCTCGACGTCAGCGAGGAGAGCGCAGTAAGTTTGGAGCTATGATATACTAAGCGTCTCCATCATGGAGAAATCGTGACAAGATCTTTCCAAAAAGCTGACCTTTTTCTCGTTGTCCGTGTGGGCAGCCCCCCCCCCCCCCGTGTTTGGCGGAAAATCGGCTACGTATTACGTACAGGGATGAGTTCTTCCTGGCCGGAGCGTGTGTTGTCATCCGTGTGTTGCATACCGTAGCAGTTGTATTAAAAGTAATAGCAGTGGTAGCAATCGTCGCGGTTTCCTTGCCCTGCTAACGACCTGCTGTGTCTAACCTCCTGGTACGCCACAAAGCCCACCAAAACTAGGCCGCGCCAATCCAACCAAGAGTCCTTCTGAGCGCCTTTTGACCCACTTACAATCAAGAACGCAGAGTCCACAGAACGACTACTGCTGTACCGCAGACAAAACCCGCACTCCCGCATCCTCTGGCGGGGGTCTCGACTTTCGAGCAGGTGCTTGTACAAGTACATGGGACGACTGTTTGTCATTTGCCCACCGTTTAGATTTCATATCATCACGGTTCATGGCTCCACTGCGCTACTGTTGTAATAAATTCTCTGGAAACATCTCAGTGTGCTGCCATGGTGTCATTCAACGACCAACGACCATGAATGGATTATTATGAGATTACTACAGCCCACGACTGATGATGCACATCTAATACATGGAACACGACTGGCGCCGGACAGCAGTAGTAGAGGCCCCACCCCAAGCCGGACGGAGTTGTGTAACAATTATTAATAGCGAGCGTGGCTTACGCTGTATTGGAGACAGACGCGATCGTTGCTCCGACTACAGAGGAAGTGAGTTTGGTCACACAACTAGTTTGGTCACACAACTCTGTAGTACTGGTATACCAAACATTTACGTGGTACTGCTACTTACTGTGCTACGGAACGAAAGACCACAAAGAAAGAGGAATGAATGTTGTCGCGCTCGCACTTGCCGCGCGAAGCAATCTCCATCTATCTCTCTCTCTACCGTGCAACCTTGCATAACAACCTACCTGGTAGATTATATTACTTACTGGCAAGGTATCACAGTAGTGGGCGACAGGCAGGACGCTCGTCGACAGACAACAGGTATATATATGCCCTACGATTTGCCTCGACTCGGCATCAAACTACAAGATTTCAGTGTGGTGTGCGCTCGGCCCTCTATATACACACTCGACGGCACTCGTTTTTGCCAACTTTACGTGAGTCTGTCTGCTGCCATCTTCGAATAATAGTAGCGTCGTGATTTTATTGAAGAGCACACACCTACGCTACTACTTGGTGTAGAATTTAACGACCACTAAGGGCAAGCCAGACCGAGATTGACAGGGAGGGATCGAGGAAACCCCGACGCGTTTGCCCTTGACCTTTTAGAACTAACTGCAGTTTCATTTTGGGGACAATCCAGTCAAATTTCAAGTAGTTTGTCTCCACATCGGGACTGCGGTTCTAAAAGGGTTAACCCCTTTAGAACCCCAGTCCCGTTTTGGGGACAAACTACTCAAAATATGAGTGGTTTGTCCCCAAAACGGGACTGCGGTTCTAAAAGGGTTAAGGCGCAAAACACGCTCCGTCCCGCACACAAGAAATTCCGACTGGGCCACAGCGCCATCGCTCATAGGGACCACAGTAAATAGGAGTAAATTTCGTGACAAAAAAAAACGTTTTTTTTTTTGTGTACCTAGGCCCTACCAGATATACCCCCGCCGTAATGCCGTAGCTCTGTATTACTAATACCCGTAGGTGCTCCACGCTGTACACCCGCATCCACTACAGACCTACAGACATGAGTACAATGCGAGGGAGTTTTCGTGAGTGGTTTTTGTTTGGCCAGGTCCGAGAAATAAATCGGGCTCCAAGAGGATGTACAACGGCCCGTCCCCTACGGTATAAACCTCTACTACTATTATTGCTGTGCCTGTGCTTTCAATACTCGTCTATTATTATTGCTGTACACCAGCTTTGAAGGAAAGTGTGACGGTGTTACCTGCTGAGCTACAGGAGCAACGTATCGATTGATCACCCTGCCCAGGGTAATCCTTGTAAACACTCTCCCCCCCTCTGAACGGCGGGATCTGTGGGGCGTCGGAACCGTATACGATACGTCTGTACGCTGACCTGCCCGCTTCGTTTCATAACCTACCTGGGGAACCAGGGAGATGTGTTTCTAGGGATGCACGCGCAAGGGTTTATGATGTAAAACAAACGTTCGAAGTGAGATTCGAACCCGTGACCTGGACGACGCCAAATTTGAAGGGGTTACCTACTGAGCTATAAGGGCAAGAGATCGATCCGTTACCATAGGGGTAAAATATCGATCAGGTACCCAGCCCGAAGGAAATCATGATATTTATAAAAAAGAAGGGCAGTTTTCGCGTTTTTTTCCCCCTTTTCCTCACTCTCTCTTCTTCTTGTTGTGGCATATTATACAAGCCTGCCGAGATGCCATGATGACGATGCCCTGGTCTGGAGTATGTTATACGGTCGACGCGGCGTTCTGCTTGTTGTGTTGTGCATGGCCCACAATACCTGGTAGATGTATACCGACCCAGTCATTCAACGCGTGCCGTGCTGTGTTTGGTGGCACCATCATCAAGTATACGAGTATATATATGATGCAATTCTCCATTATTCGCCATGTATGCCCTGTCGTACGCCGAAGAAGAGGGCGCACCTTGCCACCACCATCATCGCCGTCCACAGTATCAAAAGGGGTGATGGCGATACCTCTCAACTATCACCGGCAAGCGAGTCCGTATCGCGCGTATATACCCACAGGCACGAACGAGCTGATTGATGGGCACACATCACATAATATCACCTCTGCGAAGAAGAAGAATAAAACTGCACCCGTTGGGCCTGGTTGGGCACATACATGCATACAAGTCCACGTGCAGCAGCAGCAGTTGCAACTCCAGACAGCAGTAGTACGCGGCCGGCGACATTTCCTTCTTAAGCCATCATAGTCTCTGCCTGGTACTTGTATATATATTATACTGCTTGTTGTTCCCCACATTGATAAGGTCAGCAGGGTCGGCCCTGTCGGAATAAACTGGAATCAGGTACTTACTTACTGTTATTATCACGGGGGACCATAGTAAACAGGACCAAATATTGTTGGAAAAAATAGCGCAATATACAGGTTTTTGTGTGTACCCCAGGGTCCTATTTAATATGGTCCCCCGTAATAGATACATTTGCTAGCAATATAAAAACAACAGGTTTACTTATACCTCAAACATCAATAATATTCTGGCGGAGGAGCGACGAGAAAAGGGTACCACTGCCTAATCCATACGAACAATTTCCTGTATGTAGTAGACGGGGATCATCGCGCGTTGGGTAGGCTGGGCAGTAACTAGTTTCTTTTAGTTCTACGTACCGGGTACAAGTTTCTACAATAAGAGAGCTACGAGTAGCAACTAACTGTAGATTTCAGGATCCCCCTTTTGAGGACTGCAGTCAGTCCCGTTTTGGTGACGGGGACAGATTACGTACCACTCCGCCCCGATATATAAGGACTGTTTTCATCTTGGTATGAGATACAAACGATCCTCACTTTTGGAGACAGGAGTTGGTAGGGATTTTAGTGGTTTGTCCCCAAGACGGGACCGCAGCATATTATATATATACGTTAGTGTAAGGGGGTTAAAGTCTGTCTTCTTGCGAGAGCGCCGACACTAGCCCTTGCTTGGTCAAAAGACACTCTCAAAATTAAATATCCCTCGAGTGGAAGGGTTCACAGGTAGTACTGTAGTACTAATACTAAGAACACCAGTTCAAGCACCAGCAGCGTAGGGACCGCCAGGAAGGAAGAAGGAACAGAGGGGGGAGGGACGACACAGCCCCACACCGATGGCGCGGGGATGGAGCTTGGATGTAGCTTAGGATTTAAGAATAATAGAAGGAAGGAGCAAGGACAGCAAAAAAAAAGGAGTAGACAATCCGAACGTTGGCACAGAAGGGAGGGAGGTAGACTATCAATAGGTGCATGGGTTTCCTTTCGTTTCCGAGGTTTTCTTGTTTCGGGAAAGTTATTAGTGATCAATGTTGAAGATCATGCTGCACATTGTCGGATGGCAAGAGAAATAATATGAATGCTTAGGAAGGAACATAACTGGATTTCTTAAGCTCATTCTTATCGGAGAGCGTTTATTTCCATAATTTCCAAACTAAGTTACTACTGTGGAAATAATTGGAGATGTGTATCAATATGCTAGGCGTTCTGTCACTATTATTTGTGAAATTATCCAGATAGAAGCAAAAATATCAAGTTGGATAAGAAATCTTCTACTTGAAGTATAAGAATGATTTTGTCAAGATCATGGACAGCGGGACACTTTGTATCCCTGGGCAGGCCTGCCTATTAAGCCGGTACTCAGGGGTACTCACGTTGATGGAATGAAGTGGCTCTTCTATCTCTAAGCGAACATCAACGTGAGTACCCCTGGGTACCGGCTTAATAGGCAGGCCTGCCCAGGGATACAAAGTGTCCCGCTGTCCATGATCTTAACAAGTGGCGTCGTCGGCAGGACTCGAACCTGCGCGTGAAATCACAATGGGTGACCCTTACACGGAGAGAAATACAGTTATTGCTATTTAATACGTACCAGGTACGTACCTGGTACAGCGCACCCACTTCGACATGCTGACCGCAGGAAGACCAAATCATTCCGAGAGGAGTGAGCAAGAGCGAGGCCGGCCGTAGACGAGACAACGCGGGAGAGGAGAGCAGTGAACTATCAATACCATACTCTACTAGACTCGTCACGAGAAAATACAGACACAAAATTCTCGCACTAATAGTAGCATTTATTTTCACCTCTACTTCCCCCCCTATAAAACCGCTCTTCAAAGTCGCGGGGTTGTAACGCCTCCGCGGCCCACCACAGAAAAGGCACTCCTCCAAACGACATACCGACAAGTATCATGTATTCTGCCATAACGCATGTATGTATACGTGCATACCTCCCGAAGTCGTCGGAATCTACTTCAGCCACACCTCGCCACCCACCCGAGAATGAGTTCTACAGCCCGGTGCTATTAAGGTCTACCTGTGGTACTAATAGTGATGGCGGTTGCGGTTCGCCCGATTTTTTGGCTCTCTTTCGGGAGACCCCAGAGACGAGAATTGGCGCAAACATACATGTGACGCCAACAGCAATGGGGCCACCGCATCATTGGAAATTTTAAGCGGTACAACCTGGCCCTTCGAGCAACAATGCAAGGGGCCGTGCGGCAGGGGCGCCCACCTCATCATATAGATGATCCTCCCCGTTCAGCGCTGATCTATCAGGCGGTTGAACAACACCCACTCATACTATACCAAGGTACACCCTTGTTTCGGCCACTGTCACTCACTGTAATGTGACACAAGGCCATTATCTTTGTATCACGGGATACGGTGGCCTCTACTTTGGAGGTTGTGTAGCCCATTTTTTGTTTAGCGACTTCACGAAAAGCGTGCTCTTGTTACCAGTAGTGTACCCACTCTACGTCCTCCTGGCGTTCGCCTATATTTACCACCTACCTGCCGTTTCGGATACAACTCGGTTTTTAGCTTAGAGAAAGAGGTGTCATAAATACTACCTGGTACCTGGTACCTGATACAACCGTGTCTTACACTGACTGTAACATGACAGTAGATCCACCCTCGTACCCAGTGGTGTCGTCCACAAAAACACGTGGTTTCACCGCAGTACAAACAACGTGGCTTTCCCGGCAGGGTGTGCCCTTAAGGAGGACCCGTGATGCGTTTATTCTGAGAACGAATGTTCTCGAGTCTTGCGGTCATTCTTCAAGCACAAGATATAGACGGTTCTACCAGAGATGTTTACGAAGAATGAAATGTATCCAACTCGCTGTGTCTACTGCTGGTGCTATGCACTACTGCATGCAGCAGTACCGCAACAACTTTGGACCAGGTACCTACTGCTGTGGTGTGGCGGTAGTGCGATTTCATCAGATTCTGTTTTTTTTGCCCACATATATATATATACGAACAGCTATTAATAGTACAACAGTATATCATACCCCATTTATATAAAACTAGTGAATACACACCACGTACGCATAGTCAAGGGTTAACGGTACCTACCTGGTAGCTCAAGCCCTTAACGCTATTATTACAGTAGTTCCGTCCACCCCTACCCCACTCACTATCGTTTTGCGACCATGTGTGCCCTGATATATATATATGTTAACACGCCCGTCGTTAGTCTGAACCAGCACAGCCAGCGCGATTATTTTCCGTAGAGCAACCGTGATGCCTTTGGGCTATAGTCCACGCGTGCCTGTCTTAATAACTAGCTACCTTGTGCTGGAGGGCTGTTCTATCACACATGTTGTCCCGTTCCAACCAACAGCAGTAGTAGTAGCCGAGGGTCTCTGTACGCATAGTATATACCTACATGGATGGTATGTTGTGATACAATACAGTGCTCTCTTCAACGTTACATACACGTATGGTGCATACTGACCACGTGGTTTCTGCCTGTCGATACAGTGCCCCGACCCGAACCTGGACGCCTGACAACAAAAACAGAACCGAGCTCACCGAAAGGTACGCACGCACAGGTCACTAACTCACCCTGCGCAATCACTCGACGAAAACGCTGTTGATTTCGAGCTCAGAACGGACCAAACAGGCGACACCCCCCCCACCGATAGTGTTGTCGCTACCTACACATAGGTCAGTATATATATCCGAACCACTATTACGGGGGACCATAGTTAATAGGACCACATATTGCTAGTAAATATGCTTAAATATATAGGTTTTTATGTACACCATAGGTCCTATTAACTATGGTCCCCCGTAATAAACCAGCGACCGACAAAAACTCCACCATCATGCAGTCCACCCCCCGCCCCCTCCCCCAGCAGCCACCGCATACATACCCAGTCGACTTGATCGCCTTTTAACTAACTGCGCACATACTTTCGTACACACGTGTGCGCCAACTTAGTTCTTCGTGGGGTATGAACATATATATATATCCTACTTTGGTACACCCCCCCCATAATATACTACGAGGTACTAACTGTGCCCTCCTGTGCTTTTGCATCCGAAATACCGGCACACTATACGCTCTCAAAAACCGGGAGCGGACTCGCTTAAGAGTTCAGGATGCTACGCTGCGATAGGAGTGCGACTATCATTTCAGGGAGGCACCCCCCGCTTGAGTTCTACACTCAATCACCCACTACTACAGTACTGCTGTAACCCATAGAAATGGCGAAGAAAACGCAACGCGATGATGATGATGATGATGATGGACGATATCAGTCTGACAAAAAAATGTAAGCTACTTTCCAGCTGGATGAAAGTATAGAAAGAACGACTACGAAGCACACGCCGTGAGTTCGATTCCCGGGGTCAGACCACAACCTCCCTTTTTTTTTGTGACATTTTTTTTTTCATTTTTTTTTTTTGCTTCATGTATGTCGACACAACCAAGTAGTACTCGGAGTAACTTTTGTGTTTCCACCGGTTGAGGGCAATGATGTATTATAAACATCGCAATGAGCAGTTAGTTCTTCAGGTGGCTAAAAGTACCAAAAATACCATAGTAAAAACCAATGTAAAAAAAGTCATTTTTTCGACCTGGGAGAGCTCGGTAAACCTCAGAACAATTCCTTACTGCAAAAATTGCGCGAAATCCCGAGAAACCGAGGGGGGATGATAACTAAGCATCCCCGGGTCCAAATTATTTTTTTGAAGGCTCTACCATCTCTGCATGATGATACAACTATACACGATTCTTAGTTCTACTTTAACCCCTTTAGAACCGCAGTCCCGTTTTGGGGACAAACTACTCAAAATATGAGTGGTTTGTCCCCAAAACGGGACTGCGGTTCTAAAAGCGTTAACGGTGCTGTAACAGTCCAATTTCAAAGGTGGCTTATATTTTTTGTATCCCAAAAGTAGCTTATATTTTTTGTCAGAGTGGTATATAGTACCTGGTAGGTACATACGAGCACAACTCGACGCGAGTCTACGGCGGAAAAAACTAATACCAGATATATATGGCTGAAATATTATTATTTCTCTTGCCATCATCCGACAATGTGCAGCATGATCTTCAACATGGATCACTCATAACTTTCCTGAAAGAAGAAAACCTCCGAAACAAAAGGAAACCCATGCACCAAGTCTACCTCCCTTCCGTGCCAACTTTCAGCTTGTCTACTCTATTTATTTGCTGTATTTGCTCGAAATATTATCGACATGAAAAGGGAGGAGCCTCGTCAGTCCCAGTGACAGTTCGGGCGAAGACGTGCTACCTCAATACCTGGAGCCGCGTCCATTCCGGACCGCAGCGGTATTATACTAAACTGGTAGACAGCCGTGTAACATGTATATTATGGTGAGCCTGGCCGCGTTCTCCACCCGCCAACGGTACCTACCTCGCTTTGTTCTGTGTGGGATGAAACCAGAGCCACCAGGTCATTCGCGGGTTGTCTATCCTCTTTCCGCCGTTCTTACATATACCTGGTATTTATTGGCATGTACGAGTATATACCTGGTACGTGTTTCGGTTTTGTTTTGCTCCTCTGCACAAAGGCATTGCTCGTCGTTTGTACATAATAGCGTTCCCTGCAGCACCTATTACGGCCGCCAATAGTAGTTCTACGTACGCACAGTAGGTCTGTCGCATGTGGCAGGCCCGTGGAGGGAGCGGATACGCACACTTGAGCACGCCCTACTACTGTATGCATACCTAAAACACGCGTTGATATGTTACCCCAGTGCCACGGAGAATACGAGGCGCGAAGAAGCACACCGGTGTGGTTTCGACATACATCCGTTCGTCCTGTCGTCTAGCGTTTGTGATACCAAACGGCGGCAGCTCCAAAAGAGCCCCCACGTGGTATAGACGCCAGTGGAGGGTTCGGTATACCGTGCCCGGCTGCCCCTTCTTGGGACCAACGCAAGTCGGCGGACTTTTTTTCCAGCGTCTGTGGATTGTACCGGTGAATACCACTCTTTGGAAAGCTATTTTTGGGGTGTAATCGACCCGTAATGTTGCCGCCTCCTTATATATATACCTGGAGAAAGGCGGTGCTACTCGCGTTCTATACATAAATCCGCCATCCCCTCGTGCGTTCTGTCGAGAGTGTAAACGAATCATTCTACTGGACGGTGATGGGTTTTCCTTTTGTTTTCGACATATCCCCCCCTTGTTTTCATTGTTATTTTTAGTGATTTATTTGATGGCGTTTACGATGAAGACCTCCGCGCATTGCGCAAGCAGCGCGCCGGCGAAGCAGCACGCTTTTACCTGCTCCGTCCACCAACTCTGTGGCAGCGTCAGCTTCTTCTGTCCTATGTTGCCGTGCTGCTTGGTGGTTTACATACAGTCAGTGCCCGCTCCCCCTCTTGATCTCGTGCCAAGAGTCAGCGGTCGGTAAAAAACGACGCTCATCTTTGATATACGCCGTTGCACGGCATCAACACGTATCGCATGAGACGAGTAGTATAACAGGAACCACAGTAGCCTACTGCTGTAGAAACAAGCTTCGATAGTTGAATACAAGTGTCCGTGGCGGTAGCTATTATTGTTGATGGCCCCACAGATGTGCTACAACCGCACAAAGAAAAGTATTTCGGGGACCAACGACATTTCAAATCGCGCATACCTGGTAAATTATAATGTGTAGGAAGCATTTGGTGCGGTGGTCTGGTATGTTTGATATGATACATACCCCGGAGCAGGACAGAAGCACCACGGAAGAGGCCCTGTTATCTATCGGTACCCGATGTATAGAAGGCAGTGGGCTTCGCGAGCCGTGCGCGGTAGCCCCTTGCTGACAGCGAGGTAAAGCAAGCAAAGCCGTCGGGCCCTGTCCCCCAGCAGCAGCCCACACCCCCGTGCACGCACATAGATAGGGTGCGTGCCCCCCCCCCCGCCTTGCCCTGCATTCAAGCGGATTGTTTATGCCGGCCATCATTACTGTTGAGCGGTTTTGTCGTATTTTGCACAGGTAGGTGTGCTGTGCCCACCACGCGTATTATTGTGCGCTCACCGAGACTGGCTAGGTCGTGCCATCCGTCTCATACCGAGGCTTCCCCACCAGCGTGAAGGTCGACAACAGCGCACGAAGGGGTGCTTGACAAGTGTGCGGGTGTGGGTGTCGTCGGTGGTGTGTGCTACGCTGCAAAATTTGGAGCAGTCGCACTTCAAGTTCGGGTACAGTAGTCAGTCGTTGTTGTCGTGGTGTATGCATCCCGTACGGTTCCGAGGACGCGGGAATTTACATCGTGAGGCCTTGACACAATTACGCAATCATTGCTGTTGGTGCTTGGCGCTGATGAGAATAATTGACACCAGAGATCGTCCCCACGGTTTAGAGGAGCGACGGCATTGGATTGTTGTGTTGTCGTGGTTGCTTTGGTTTGACCTCCCGCCGTGTGCTTTCTTCGGCGTTCCTTTCTATATGTGGGCAGGATGAGCGAGGCGGCACACGCCTCTGACAGTAGGGTCTCCAACACCTGTCTCCTGCCCATGAGGCATGCATGTGCTACAAGCTGTACGAACAAACACGAACACGCCCAGTGACGACCCCACACGCCAGGTACATGTTACCTGGTTTGACACGCGACGAAAGTAGTACCAGGTACCTGGTACCGTTTTACGTACGTATCACACTTATTATTATTATGTTGTTGTTGTTGTTGTTATTGTTGTTCTCACATTAACTGTCTGACGAAGGAGTCCGTGGTCACACAAAGGTGCTGGAGCCCTATTAATAGGAAGATCCGAAAACAGAAAAATCGAAAATTCGGCTGCCTCAAAATACACGAGACGAAGAAAGCGCACACGAGCTTAAACCAATGTGCAGACTGAACTATTACGGGGGACCCTCGTTAACAGGACCTATAGTGTACATAAAAACCAATATATTTCACCATTTTTTCTAACAATATTGGGTCCTGTTAACTATGGCCCCCCGTAATAACATGGCCGCGGGTATATCCTCTAAACTATACCTGGTATCATAGAGTACCCCCGTTCCCACCACTAACCAACTCGTGGCTGCTGACTACAGCGAATGTTGTCTGAAGTGCTGCCTGCACCGCACGAAACGCACGGTAGTCGTGAAAACGAAAGAGGAACACACCTGCCTGCTATCTGGAGTGCTGTCAGAGTGAAGACTCGCGGATATATATGCAGTGAAAAAAGAAGCAATCGAACCTTACTGCCACACGAATATCAACGATCGCCATCTCTTCCTGGACTGATAGGTATGCGCGAGGGTGAGAACAAAAGCAAAATGTTGCTTACTGCCTGGCGTCATAAAATTTTGTGCATTGCACGAAATCCGTATAAAGTACGAAAAAGTTTGACACACAGTTTGCGAAGATGATGAGTTGAAACGAAACCCTCGATATCACAACTAACTGCTGTTTGTTGGTATACAAGTTTGCCCATATCCACTGCGCCCGCCCGGCTTTTCATGATGACCTGCCCTCTATCTTCTTTGATGATGACCTGGTATGTATCGCATCACCTGATCACTCTTTACCTCAATATCAGGGCTTGAAAAAAAAAGAAGGTTTTTATAAATTCGCGTATTTGCGTTGCATTTTTCCCTTCTTCTTTATCTGTATATATATCTGCTATAAATTATTTAAGAAGTAGTGCGCGGTACGTATGTATTTATTTATGTGTTGCCGTTAGGACTGTTAGAGTATCAAGACATACCTTCGCCGGACTCCCCGACGAGATGTAAGTTGGCTGGCGAGAGTAAGGTGCTCTCGTTTGCTTGTGGCCACGCACTACATACTAGCGAACGACGGCAGTGCCTTCTTCTGCAACATCCTCTGTACCATCCTTGCCCCTTCTGGAATAATACCCTAATAATATCAATCGTCTCATTCTTCGCCCCCGGCGACTTATTAATACCCCCCCCCCCTTCGAAAATGCCACTGAATACTGCTGAATCAGATGTTGCTGTGCTTTGGACTACACACACGCAGCAGGAACAATACACCCTTCTGCGTATGTAAGCATTCCACGTTGTTGGGCTGCGGACCGACCGCACCCACCCCTCTGCGTGTAGTCCCCGGTGGCTTGGTAGGTGGTCCGCGTGCCTGTCAAGATCAATTTCGTGGGTTCAATCGAGTCTCACCGAGTGCATGCTCGTGGGGACTTTCTCTAGCACAAAAAAATGATCAGCGGGAAGCGCGAGAGCGTGGGTTAGCTACATTCGATGAACATCGACGAGCCGTGGGAATGCTGAACCTTATGCTCGACAAAAGACGAAGGCACGTACCGGCGGGGAGAAGGGACGACACCTGTGACCACGGCTTGTCAAGAAGATCGCTGAGGGTAAAACATCCTACGAGTTAGGCTGGAAAGTAAAAGTAAGTAAAGTGAGGACACAAAAAAAAACAAAACAAATCGGACGATGACGATCTTCTTTCCACTCAAAGGATGGCAACCCCCCTAACGTCCCGACTGTTCCTATGAATTCATTCATATATGTGCATTCGGTTTACACTGCCCCCCCTACAGCAGTACGTGTGATTGCCCCCTTTACCGGCCGAGAAAAGCGTTGAGCCGCACAAAGAGGTGCGATCGATTTTCGGCGCTCGTTTTTCCCTCCTCGACAACGGTCAAGAAATGTGCCTCCTAAAATCGAACGTTCTATTTCCGGAAGGTCTTCGACCAGATCTTTCCGAAAAACGTTTCTTGTGCATAAGGATTTCCAGTAGATAGGGTGGGTGATCGATCGATCATTGTTTCCTATTATTATTGCTCAGTATTTAACAACCTTCAGATTTTGACGTTATCATCGAAAACACGGCTTCGAATCTCACTTCGAACGCTTCTTTTTTAATGAAACGCTTGCTCGTGCGTCTTTGAAAACACACCTCCCTGCCCCCCCCCCCGCCCCCCCCCCCCCCCCCCCCCCCCCCCCCCACCCCCCCAGGGTATTGAAACGAAGCGGGCAAGTCGGCCTACGGTCGTATGTATACGGAACCGACGCCCCCTAGATCCCACCGTTTAGAGGGTGGGGGGGGGGGGGTCTTACAAGGATTACCCCGGGCGGGGAAATCGATTGATCGTTTACACCTCCCTGTAGCTCGGTAGGTTAACACCTCCACAAAAGCACCCTGTTCGGTATTCATTCGGCAACCTTCCCGGTCTGGAAACAATCGCGGGCAAATAAACGGTATTATCCCTGTGCAAACTCAACAAGTATTCAGGGCGATTCGTTGTCGTGTTCGCCGTCAATCACGGGCGGCTTTCTGTCTAAACCGTGCGTAATTCATCCAGCCAGTAGGTACGAGTGCCATTCCCTTGAAAAACTATTTCCATTCGCTACGCACGAATCATTTTGTTTTTTGCTCTGTTGTGTCGGAAGCTTTATTTCAGTCTCGTATATAGACGTATATGCTTGCTCGTTCACACATACAAACGAACGGAAAAAAAAAAAATACCAGGGATGTATGTATTCGTAGCTGCTGTAGCATTCATTCGCCACGTATATTTTTGCGCTGTTTGTTGTTGTGTCAAAACCTTTAATGTATTGCCGCATACATACGAAGATATATGCTATTAATATGTCGTTCACATAATATATATATATATAGCAAGCCAGCCGGCAGGGCCCGCGGCGGGAACCGTAGTGGTTGCAGCAGTCGAGGCGCAAATAACGCAGACGAACAGCCACTACCAATGCTGGAGGGCAGGCGGGTATGGCACTCTTACTTCTAGCCGACATACTACACCGGGCGGCATGCATGCGCAGGCCTGATATAACGTAAGCTCCAAAGGTCACCACAATGTCCATCCGTCCCAAGATGCCAGATGGCCATAACAGTAATGAGGACGCAATCAAAGGGGAAACCACTGGGAGAAACCAGTCCTCTTGCGATCACGGACCCTGGTGAGATGGCACGTCGAATAATAATATTGGAGGGTAGAGGGCGCTATCGAGGGCAAACGTAAGCGTACGAGGCGGAGAAAGGCAAGAGGAGGAGGAACGACGACCCCCCCCCCCCCCCCCCCCCGAAGGAAAACACACAACGCTCTCTACGCAAACTTCATTATCACGATAGACAGAGTTGTGTGTAAGGATTGCGCAACACCGGGAGGAGAAAAACGTACAAGCAGATCTGTTAAACGCCTATTATGCCGGTGGTGTGAAAGCAAGAACGACCCGTCGCCCTGGGCTATACATGGAAAACGCGCCAAAAATATGCAAGAGTAGCGATGACCACACCTGCCTTTTTAACCCTTTTAGAACCCCAGTCCTGTTTTGGGGACAAGCTACTCATAATTAGAGTGTTTTGTCCCCACTTATGAGAGTGCGGTGCTAAAAGGGTTAAAGCGAAACATAGCTACGACAGCAGTGTGCGGTAAACCGACGTGAAATGCAGTCGGCAGTGAAACGTACATGTAGCTAGTAGTATGCATATATATGTTAAGTCGCGTAATTACGAGTTTTACTAATCACTGTGGTATTTTAGAACGAGCTTAGTAATTAGTGTCGAGTTTTCATGTACAAGCGCATTGTTTCCAGACAAATAAATGTCGTCCGTCGACGGTAGAGTAGCGTAGGGTAGCTACCTCGCTGGGACCAAGGCTGATTTCCACGAGGAGAGCAGAAATCCAGGACCATGTCTGTGGAGTGGTCAGTACGTCTTCATGATCCGTAGGGGACATCTCGCTGAGTTTGATAGACAACGGCCACGGCAACCCTGGTCACTCGCCCATCTATTATATGGTGTATGTCTGGGTTCGTAAGCATAACTTTGAACCTTTCAAGCATCTTATGGACTTTCCAAACACAACAGCCAGGAATGTTTTAGAGCGCTTCCAGTGCGACCATGTCCTCCCACCTGTCAAGGAGATGCTAACACTCTTTCCAGCTATGTTCTGAGTCTCGGTTTGCACGGTGCGTAGACAATAAATCGCAAGGGAAATAAATTTATGGGGGCAGACCGACGGGGGCACGGTTGTTGCATCGACAAGCGACATCGTCAGAGCAGGCTATACGGAAAGAAAAGCGTGAGAAACGGGGAGATAACGGCATCGAACCTCGGCTCGGCAAGATGTACCATTTATACTTGCAGGTGAGGCGATTAGTCGAAAACACTGATTAAGCTAGTGCGTGCAACTTGTACGAGGCAGCATGTGCATCGGCGCGTCGATGGGTCACTGCTGCGGAGGGCGAGCATTTGTGTTCGCACTTCTAAGGGGCGAGGGTTGCAAAACTGCTTTCGTCGGGATGTATTTCCTGAAAGGGCGGTACGCCCGAGATCACGGCCCGTGCCCCGACGTTGCGTTTGACACCCACACCAAGCGTTTAGCGAGTGCACAGTGAATACGTGATGGTGCGGTAGCCCAAACCGATCCACACTTACTTACTTGTGGCCTGACGAAGCACCCAAAAGAAGGCACAGAAAATTTAACGTTGCCGTTCGCTCGCGGCAAGTGCGCTGCAAAGAAACACTTCGCCAAAAACACGCCAAGTAAGTCTGAAAAAGTTTCGGAACGCACGGCATCACCCTGAAGCCGTTCTTCGCAGAAAGTAGAAGCCCCACCCGCACTCGAACAACGGGGGCGTCACTAGCGAAGGGCCCTCCCTTGGTGGAACGGGAAGCCCAAGAACACCGCCGATAGCGACTGGGGGGCACGCGTCAAAAGGTCAACCTCAACCACAATTAATTGTACCACATACCGACGGCACGGGAAAATTCCAACCCCACTATCGACGAAAAATATATTACGCGGGACCATATTAAACAGGACCTACGGTACACACAAAAAAAAACCCAGAATGTTTCGCTGTTTTTTACTATTACGGGGGGCCATAGTTAACAGGACCAAATATTGTTGGTAAAAATGGTTAAATATATAGGTTTTTATGTATACCATAGGTCCTGTTAACTAGGGTCCCCCGTAATAACAACATTTTGTCCTATTTATTATGGTCCCCCGTAATAGTAGTGTGGCAGGGCGCAACAACGCCATCCTCTACTCGCCCGCCGGTCTGCAAATAGCCCAACGCCGGATAACCATCACGGTTGCACGTAGGTGGGGCTCAGGGATGGGCATACTGTACGGGATGCGCTCGATGAGAAGTACGGCACCGCCAGCAATGCCGCTTGTCAAGAGCTCTGCGCGGACCTGGCCGAGGGCAGCACGAAGCGGGGCCAGGATCCAGTTTCCGCTTTGCCCATCACGGAAACAGCGCGAGTATGACCGCTGAGGGGGAGGCCCTTTCACTCACAGGATTCGGCGGCCCGCTGACTTTGTCCGAGTTTTTTTTTGGGTAGAATCTCAACGAAAGATTATCACGTTTTTATACGCGCAAGTATTTCCCCAGAAGAGGGCAATGGTATCTCGTTTCGCCCAAGCGCCCCCCCGATCGACGCTCACCAAGTCCGTGAGGGTTTCCCACAAAGAGAAGATACCGCTTACGTACTGGGGGACTCTGAGAGAGACGCAAGAGCGAGCAACGAAGAAACTTTCAATATCTATCTGCTTGCGGCCTTGAATAGAATCTCCAGACAGTCTCAGCTCACTGTGAACGGAGACAAAATCATCGAATCTTAGGTAGGTGTCGACCTACGACTCAACGGATTCACCCCATCAGGCATCAACGAGTTTCGACTGCAGGGCTTTCACGACTTTCCACAGATACATCCGAACAGCCGAGTGGCGCCCCATCTCACAACGGACAACACTACCCCCCCTACGTCAAACATCTCGCGATCTGGTTCCCGGCAGAATCAGAGTGGAAGGCATCGCCAAACACTCGTTCACCGGTGACCAGCCAGGTGACACACTCTTCGAAGTCAGGGTCAGGTAAATCTGTGGCGAACGGCAGGTTCATCACACCGTAGACCGGGCACATTTTCAGCGAAATGTTCAACAACGTTCGCGTCTGCGGCTCGAGCCTCACGTCTGAACAGATTGACAACTTCAACTATCGGGAAGTCTAGACAGTAGCACAGACGCACGTCTTTCGACTAGTATCGCCGTTAGCCTGTAAGACGCGTCCCAAAAACAGTATGGGCGTCGACGTCGTGCAAGCGGTATGGCACACTGCCAGTCCCAGATATTAGCTCTACAGGGGCAGGAGAGAAGAAGAGCTTTCTAGGAAATAAATGGAGGAAGGGCCCGCGCGCGGCGGTGGGCGAGTGGATTAGTGGACACGTCTTGAACATTTGTGTGCATGTGTGGCGACGCCCGAAAAATAAGATATTGCCTCTGCCGTACTCGCCGACTACAGGTTGCCGGCGCAATATCGAGGGAGGGGAATAGTAGGAGGAGGAGGAGGACCCCAAACCAGATGAGCGCTTCTCCGGCGAAACAGCGGGACGTCACGCCGCCCAACACGCCGAAGTCCGCCTACGTCATCAGTATCACCATGATCGGCACCACCTACAATCGCGTCGTAGTGATAAGCGGGCCTCCCTTGACCACGAGCATCTGCGTGGTTCCGCGACTGGCCCAGGCTGCGGTAGGGGGATTATCCCACCGCAACTTCCCTGATGAGTCGAGGTCGCTCGCACGAGCGGCTCTGTACATGACTCAAAAACCGACCTTACAAATTTCGTGTTGGCGCTGCGTAAACACGGTTTTTGACTACGGCGCGTATCGTGAAACAGGCAATGTTGCTAACGTTTTCTTCGTAAAATGCCTAGGGTGTGATCCACTCTCGCGAATGGCACTGATGAGCCATCCCACAGTCGGGGTGCACCAGACGTTCCTGAGCCCCTCACCCGATACTAAGAAGAAATTCGTTCGTGTCACCCGACCGGCGCTTGTATGCCCTAGCCCTAAAACGAACATACGAGAAATATTTTCATCCAAACTGGTAGTTCCTCATTCATTCAAGGAACTCAAGTGGTCAGAATGTTTTGGCTCAAAAGGGGCAACCCCTACCGTGGGGTGAGTCTGATAGGCTGAAAAACGTTCTATGACAGAGACATCACATTTCGGAAAACACCGCTCTGAGCCATCACGGCGTCCTTACCGGGCGCCTGTTGAAGGGCGAGTATATGGCTTGTGCTCTACACTGTCGGGCACAATGCCTACGTACTACGAGATGCGTGTGGAGGCTTTCTACGATGGAGATTCACTCTGACGTTTCTGAGGCGCTCCTCACCTGAGGAGCTCCATACCTCACCCGAAAACGGACTTCAACAAAAATGAAGTCACTTCTCGATGGATATGTCCATGACCCCAGTATACTAGGACACCATTCTTCGAAACAAGTTTGACATTCCGACGAATTTGGGTTAAGGAGCCCCGTCATTCAGAAACAATAGCGGGCATTGTCTACCTCTATCGTAGAGCACGTCTGTGGCATCGGTCGCATTCATAAGATTGCCCCGGTTGAATTCCGCAATTGACCTTGGGGAGACATATGAGGCCCAGACAATTTTACAGCAGGGTGAACCTCTATCGTAGAACGCTTCCTAAAAGAGCCCCCCCAACCCGCCCGCACCCTTAGTCAAGTCGCCGGTATCAATTTGCGGAATGATTGTGTCTCGACTCCTACCGTCGGAGCCGCTCTGTCGGACCCGCGGGTGAATCGATCGCGACCGCCGTCACACGAGACGGCTACCAAAACGTAAGAGAACGCCATTCTAATGAAACACGATTTTTCACTCCGGCGCATATCGCGAAACAGGCAATGCACCACGGACCGTGCCGTGACGATCCATAGCAGGAGAGCACCCACGCAGCCATGACACTCTAACGTGCTACGTAGAAGGTGAGGAGTTTCGTTGCGGCAGAGGGACCATAGGGTATGAGCGAAGGCGAACTGAAAAAACCTCAAACGTTTCAAACAGCGGGTCTGGTCGAAAGAGGTCACCTGGGGCGGGGCGTGTGGGGTCGGGGGTGGCAGACTGCGTGTGTAATGAGGCGATATTGGCTACACTACACCGCGGTTTGGCCTGAAGGCAGCGATGGGACATTTTTGGAGGCCTCGTTGTGGCGGTAGTTAGGACTGCTGACACCCCGACACTCCGTAGTTGCAGGAGTTCGAAACTCTACGTTGGCGTGTATAGCCGTTTCCTCGACCTTGATCGCGCGTGCTACCGGCGCAGGCGCCGTAGCACATCGTCACACGGCAGCTCACCAGGACCGAAGCACCCCCGCAGAATCATTGGGAGGTGAATCAGAAGCAGCGAGATCCTTGAGAGTTCAGGCCTGTTCCTGCCTCCCCTAGAAAACGTAGCGAACAACCTACAAAAACAAGGCGTGTCCTTGACCGTTGCAAACGTATCCTCGCCCTCGATCGGTTGGACCAGCGGTGCGGCAGCTGTGGTCGCCGCCTTCGATGCGGTCGTCTCGTGTAGCTAGGGAGTCTGTTGCCTGATACATATAAAGATGGATCACGTTAGGCGTCCCTGTGCGGTCGTAGTCACACATGAGCCGTGAATGAGTCTTGTGCTCCCCATCGTACGGGCAGAAAGGGTCCACCCAGCGGACCTTGTCGGCTACCCAGGCGAACCCGCCCCGTGTAAACATGCTCCTAGGCACCGGCTGGCAACCCTTCAAGTCGTACGACCTCCAATTTGTTGTCACCGATGTCCTTGCTGTCGTCGTTGGCGAGGTAAGGCTCGGCACTCGCTATCTCAGCCATGTTGCCTGCGCAGTTCGTAACCCGACAAGCAAGGTGACGGAGGGGGGGGGGGGGGTCGGGGAATTTTTGCCGGACACTCATCCGTGGGCGGGACGATGCCTAACCATGCGCCAGGAACGTATGTTTGTGTGGTCAATTGCAGCGCAAGAGGCGGCGACGAGGCTGGCACCGTATGGGCGACGGGCGTGTCATGTAGGCGACCAACTAGTTGAGACCATACCAGCGACAGACCCGTCGCCGGGGTAATCACGATGCCACGCACAGTATCGTACGGGCGACAACCTCCGCGTGAAAACACAGACGGGGTTGAAAAGCGTGGAAGGGCGCACCATGCGAAGGTCTGGACAACCCGTACGGGGCGCCTGCCCGCCTCACCACCTGTGCGCTTGTCACTTGCGTAAGAGACAAACAGCGTAGAGAATACAGTCAGTGCCCGTACTGGTACTGTATGAGCGACGGCTTTGCTTCCCACGCAGGAATGTAACCGCGAATCCCGCACGGGCGGTAAGCGTATGCGTTACATCGGAACCTCCTTCGGTTTCGCTGTGAGTGTACAAGCGCAGGGGAAACGGACGGATGTGCCCCTGATCAGCTATTTCGGTCCACCTCATCGACACGCCTGTCGCCCGGACCATATCCCTATTTAAAGCACAGTGCCATGTGGGAGAAAGGCGCGTTGCCATGTCAAAGGGGGCTCAATGGCACGGTAGTAGGGCAAACAATTCGAACACGTACGGCCGGCTGTCTTATGGCCTGTGTGCTCGTCACCCGTGTAGGAGACAGGGACGTCGCCTTCACGGTGGTGTTCCGATGTCGTGGTGGAGGCAACATTATGCAAGTGGTTCCGCGAACCGTATAGGCGATGGTCTTGTCGCGGACACGTGTATCACCAGCATGGGAGATCTGTGCGCCGCCCTCAAACAGGGATTTCAACGTCATGGAAGGGAACAAATCACGGGGCTTTCGTAAACACGTACCAGGTATAGGTGACGAGGCAATCATGTTGCCGATACGCGTAGCACCCGTACGGGAGGCAAGCGCGTCGCCATATCAAAGGGGGTATCAACGGCACGGTAGGGCACACTACACAAGGGGCCCGAGCTTACGTAC
Organism: Nereocystis luetkeana; assembly: GCA_031213475.1. Lineage (NCBI taxonomy): Eukaryota > Phaeophyceae > Laminariales > Laminariaceae > Nereocystis > Nereocystis luetkeana. The sequence continues at coordinate 9,920,774 of JARUPZ010000008.1, read as the reverse complement.
GGGCGACGGCCTTGTTGCCCATACACGTTTCAATCGGGGGGTGGGCGTGGTATGGCGGGTGAATAACTTGTTTATATTTGATTACTCCACACGTGATAGCTGAGCGGGTTAACCTGCCAGTAAACGCAGGGAGTAGCACGAAGCACCCTGGGACCTTCGGCGACAAAACACCGTCACTCTGTGCCCACATTAGTCCAGCGTCGTTCGATAGGGAGGTCGGGGCCTAGGCGACGCCATACGACCAAGAGGGCCAAGAGAGGTGTCACTCGAGGGTCACGAATACCTTTGCTCGGAGAACCTGAACAACCCGAAGCAAGCCTGATGCGCAGACGTTCTGGGTGGATCCGCCTTCGATCCTAATACGGACAGATCAAAGCACGAGGGTTCGCTGTTTCTCTTAGGTCGTAGTACCGGGAAGCGTTGTTGCCTACGGGGACACCGATACTGATGAACCGGACGCGCCATACAACATCGGTGGTGGTGATGGTGGGGGTGGGGGAGAAGGACACAGGGGTAAGGGCCGGAGCAAAGAGGTGGTGGCGTTGATCACAGCTAGCTGCGGATTCGAAAGAGTCTGATCTACGAGACACCACGGATTCGGAGTTCACGGAGGTAGATGAAAGGTTGGGTGGGCGCTGGGTACGGGGGGGCGTTCGAAGACGCGATTGCCTCGTTGACGGGCTAGGAGTTGGCTACGAGGGTGTGAGGTGGCCGGATACCTGTGGGCCGGGAAATGTTTTGCACCATGTCGTCGTTGACAGCTCTCTCTGTGCCTCCGTTGCACCTGTGCGTTCCCAGAGCCTGATGCACTGTGTTTTGATGCGGGTGTTCCTTGCGGCTCCGGCAGGTGTCCGCCCAGCTAGAGGTGGAGAAGGTAGGCCTTCTGAGAGTTCGGGGGAAATCATGAAGTTCGAGATAGGCCTCTCGGGCCTTCGAAGGTACGTGTGGGCCGGTCCGTGGGCGTCGTACCGTTGTTGTGTTGCGGTCAGCACCCGCACGGGGAGGTGGCGTATGGGGGACATGGCCGTCATCGCAACAAAAGTTTCATGTTGCAGTTGTTTAGTGTCCGCGAATACCTCTTCTCTCGTATTGACCGTCATGCGTTCGAACGTATCACGTGCGTATCACGTTGTTTCTGTCTATCAGTGTCGATGTAAAGCGCCGTATACCCGCAAGCAGTATCCTCGTGTACAACCCGTTGGTCCTGAGCACTCAAATCTCAGCCGCATTTGCTTGGGCCAGAGTATATCGTGGACGATCACGGCAAGGTGCGTGTTGTTTTCGTATCGATGCCTAGTATCAGCGATAAGTTCGTCGCTCGGGCTTATATGTCATAACGCGCGGTGGCGACAAGCCTGTCCCTCATACGGTAGACGTCGTTAGCTGCGAAGCGTGCCCCATGTACCATATATTGGAGATACACCACACCATTGTCGCCCGTACGACGGCTAGCCCGCGGAGGGGCGACGCGCGTGTCGCCGCTCGGGTGTCGTGTTGTGTGTACGGCTAAAGTCTCCTGCATAGACCCCGACGGGTGTGGGTGCTAGCCTTGTTTTTTCGATCGTGCAGCCGTATGGACGACAACCTCGTCGGCCACACCCACGGCAGCGGTTCGGGCGACAGGGCTGTCGACCATACTGTTTGCTATAGTCGCGAGAGATAGAGCTGTCGCCCACACACGCGGTTTGGGTATGAGCGATAGATTCGTCGTCCGCACTCTGGCCGGCCGTTGCTGCAGACATCCTTGTCGACCGCAGACGAGGCGGCGGTGTTTCGTAAACCACCATCCTCGTTGTTTGCGCCCTCCATGTTTTGAAGCAAGCCAGCGCGGGAATAATTCGTCCAATAGGTTGTGCTATATTAAGGGCTATATATATGGTAGTTGTATCTCGTTTCATCTACATCCCGTATAGCGTTCGTGCACCCAATCGATACGCATCAACGCTGCGGCCTGGGGGCGTCGGAATCAACCTAATTTACGTCGCCAGGTAATGTTCGAGATACGATGAGAATGCCGAACGCTAGCCTACTGTAGCCTACTGATGCACAGCTATACGAGGAGGTTTTCCGCTATTTTCCCTATAATACCCGTTATGAAGTACGACCTCGAGTGCGTCCAAGACTCTCGTTCAATTGGGCTATGGAGTGTCCAGTACTATACACATATACATAATACGTACCCCGGTGCGACTACTGTGTCCTATCGAGCATGTCTTAACCCCTTTAGAACCGCAGTCCCATATATATGTGGGGACAAACCACTCAAATTTCAAGTAGTTTGTCCCCAAAACGGGACTGCGGTTCTAAAGGGGTTAACACTTCTTCTCGAAGTCGATTGCCGGGATGAGTTAACGACGCGTGCTATGATAGAGGTAATTTGCACTTTTCAGCCCAACATGTTCTGATGTTCCGAGTAGTTCCTGGGCTGAGGAGCTATACCCGTTATTATCCGAATATATAATTTTGCACTATTTATGGGTTTACACCTACTTTAACTACTACAGCTCATCGGGTTAAGCCGCTACATATATATACATAGATATATGCCCCTACTATTGACATCTCCACTCCTTGAATTCTGCGGCTTCAGATTTAGTCTCCCTCACATACGGACTGTGTTCCTTGCATAAATAGGCCATATCAAACTCGCAGTACGCGCGATCAAAGCACCACACACGGCTCTTCTTGCAAACATGAGCTTCGGCGAAATCCCCGATCTCACAGCTGCTGCTGTAGCTTTTAAGTTTAATAAAAAGAAAGAAAAAAAACGGTAGTGGGTGAGGCATGGAGCTTATACTCCAAGGGAGGAGGCTCAGCAAATGTATGCGTTTCCCCTACCGAAGAACTGTTAATAATAATAGCGTAAAGAGCGTTGTGGTTGCACAGGGGTGTGTCAACTTTTTTTCGGTGTGCAATTTGTCGAGTTTTCGGCGTTCGAACTTTCCAGAAGGGGAAGGTTAAGGTTGCCAACAAACCGAATTTCACCGTGTTTTTCGGAACGATCTGATAGGGAGCTCTTTTCAGAAAACATGAGCTTCGACCTTGTTGCGAGAGAACGAGCGCTTGGAAAACCGATCGCGCACCCCCACGCGGACGCCACGCCCTTTACGGTATGTAGCTTCCTCACGCCAGGCGTCGTAACCAAATTCGCTGTGACCCCTATTTTAGCACGGCTCCAAATTTAGCAGTGAAAAAAAGCAACAAACCAGGTACCTACAAGGTATTTACCGGTACTAGGTACCTCTTGTACTCCATATACCAGGTTTCAAGGTTTTTCCCCCCCGATCATATAGGGGTGATTTGGACACGGGCAGTTACAGTACCGTTCTAGTAAATAAATAATGTAAAATGGTCTACGTATGGTTGTATCATTGTGCAGAGAGGGCAGGGCCTTTCAAAACTCTATTTTTTGACACGGGGATACTTGGTTTTCTGCCCCCCCCCCCCCCCCGTTTGCGTATACCCACGGTGTTACAGCAGTACCTGGTACGTGTTGTTTCGTTTTACTGTTCAAGGTGGGACTGCTGTTTGCTGCGGTCGCTTCATCTACCCAGTGCCCCTGTTTTCGTTGTTGTTAGTCACTGACTGACATGTTTTTTTGTGGTGGCGTGTGGATGGCCCGCACCACCTATGATACGCACACCTACCTGTGGTACCACACACGTACACATCTGACATTTTTTCTAAGACCGGTGCTGTAGTGTATGTTAGCGACAAGGAGGTGACGGCATATATATGCTGCTGAAAACCACACATACATACAAAGTGCGCTTCGGAAAACGCATGGCAACGGTCGCAAATAAATGTGGCTTCCCGGAGAACGACCTTGCTGACATTCGATACTCTCGTTGCATCACTTTCATAACTCACACATCTTACAGCCTACCTCCTCCGCCCACATCATCCAGCCCACTCTGTCCTGTAATGCTACAGTAGTCCACAACCTGACAGAGTCTTCGTCGCTGCCTCTACTAAGAGGGAGGGGAGGGTGTTGCATCGCACGACGGTCGTGTCGGGAGAGATAATATCTAGACTGACGTGCCTACATCCTCGGAGTAAAGCACACTTTAATGACGGCCACAGGCAGGCCCGACCAAGGTGGAAGAAATGAACCGGGTTCGAACCGGTACACGAAAACTTGAGAAATAAGTGTGGACAGACAGGGGTTTCCTCTCGCTCTCCGGCTCTCCGGGGCAGAAAAAAAAACAAATCACACGACGGTAGGTCTAAAACCACTCTGCGTGAGAAATATAAGGACAGTTCATACATCAATACGAAGACCGAGCGTTCTTTACGTTTGAGCCCATACTCGTAGCAGTAGTATACAACGTTTTCAGCCGAAACGTTTCCTGACTGCCGGGGCTGTTTTGTAACCGAGGAAACTTGCCCAACAACAGGCCTGTGACACCCATTCGTGGCTGTTACGGTTTTTCTGTTGGAGTAGGTACCCACAGTAGTACTACTGTAGGCGATCGGGCTGCACGCTCAGCGTTTCTGGACGTCAGTGTTTGGTCGAGGAAAGGATTAATACATATATATATATTACAAACATATATATATAGAGAGATAGCTTCTCATGCCAGGATAGCCCCGCAGGGCAAAATTCGGTGCATTCCTATTGTGGCTGTGGATCCTCGAAAGGACCTTACGAAGTTCCGCACACATGCTCGATCAAATTCACACATGTAAAGGGATCCCACCACGTCACGATCGGTCGGGTAATAATGTCTCTCGCATCATGAATCTCTCAGCTTTACAGATAGATATCAGAAAAGACAACCTCAGCTAGAGGTGGTATCGAACCTCGAACCTCGTCGTTGCAAGCTAGCTGCGTGTGACACGTGGACTCTTAGTGCAACCGTGGTGTGGGGCCCGACAAAACGGTTCTCCCCGCAACGTGCGCGAAACAGTAGTACAGGCCCATTAACTCTTTTTGAACCGCGGCCCCGTTTAGGCGGTAAACCTCTCAAATTCCAAGCAGTATGTCGCCGAAAGGAGACTGCAGTCCCGAAAGGTTTAAAAAGAAGTATCATGAGGCTCACGTTTTGCGGGGCTTCAGGAAAGAGAACGAAATGGAGAAATCGTGCTATTCGGCGAGCACTAAGCTGTACTCTATGCACGAAGGAAATAACCCATGTTCAAGCTATGCTCTTGGAGGATGACTGTCGCAATAAGTTTCTACTGCTCGCTCAGGCTACATGTGTGTTACACTTTGGTGAGCCTGTGCTGTAATCAAGTATTTCAGACTGGGACGGGGTACCCCACAGGGCGTTGTGGTGAAAGCATGGCGAGGGGCGGCAGAGGCCGGTCTCGCTTCTATAAAACATGGCCCATCGTGTATAAACGAACCGTTTCATTAGCCACAGCGCGAAGCCATGACAAGTGCCGTGCACGTTCGTGAATACACCCACAAGCCTTCATTCATGGGCTTTCGAGGGACTGCCGTGTGGCGGCCGTCGGGCCACAATCGGACCGCCGGGATTTCACGTAGCTATTAGTACCATGGGATTGCTATGGCACAAACAAGCACAGGGACCATGGCACTGCCATGTGAGTACCCTGGAATTTTCATGAAAGTGAAAGGGACTTTATTTAGCGCAATTCACCGTGTCACTGCTGTCATGGAATCGCCACACGTAGCACTACGAAATTCTAGGAAAGTGCATCGACTTGCATAAAAACATTTTTTTACGAAACTAACTGCCATGAATGTGTTGCGATGGTGTCGCACGGCGCTAAATGAAGTGTTAAGAGTGACAGCGACTTATCATGAGCTACCGTTCAAAGGGATACAAGGGGCCATAAAGTGTCATACAGTTCCTCGAGGTGCAATGAAGGTACCATGTCTGACCATCGGTTGCCACGAGTTACCATGATACGGTATGGACTGTCGATAATGTCATGTACACATGAGGGCCATGATGTGGCACGGGTCGTGGTGGGATGTCATGATGAGGTGTACTGAGGAGCAAAAGTGTGCTATCCAGCGTTACCAAGAGCGATGCGCTTCCACAAGGTGGCAAATTGAAAGCGCCACTAACGCTCCATCAAGTGTCACGAGGGTTCATGACTTTCGTTGTAGGTCCATATCAATTGCCACGAGGTTTCACTCAATCAGCGATGACTTTTTGCTTCGCTTTGGTGCCATCGACGGCTGTCGCTAATGGCGGTGTGTTCCATAGTTTCATGTGACTGCGAGGAAGCACATAAACTCTTACGAAGCCAAACCCAGTACGTTCTGTTCTCAATCTCATCGGAAGAGCCGATCCCAAACCAAGAAATCGGCCGTTAGACTGTACGAGGCGCCAATAGATACCACAAAAGGGTCATGGGTTGCCAGGAAGGTTTCATGGCACCCCCAGGGCAACCCGATCACACGTCGATGTCCCGGGGTGCCATGTTCCTAACATGGGGCTGCCAGTATACAGTCATGGGACTGTCACGAGGGTGAAACATGATATATATGCGTACAGGGACGGACAAGTGCAGTTTATGGAGATTGACGCATGTGGCATGGACGCCAACTGCCGCTGGAGTCCACAATGGGAGTCCACCGAACCGCCGTTAACGTCCAAACGTGTGCAGCCGTGGGTTCGCGTGGAGGGCCATGAGGTGTCTCATGAGTGTTCGTTGTTTCCCATTGCCATGGGGTCTACGTAAAAGGCTCCCTGAGACGACCAAAGGTTTCACGAGTTGCCATGACTGGACATGGACTGCCGTGCTTGCCTCCGAGATGCCTCCAAGCGCCATGGGATGGAATCGCTTGGCCGTCCAACAACGTGCCTTGTCGTGCTATGACGTCGCGTTAAGTGCCATGTGCTATATCCTGAAATCTCCCAAAGGTTTAAGGAGGTGCCATGACTTCCCGATAGTTGGAATGATATGCCAAGAGGGCCCATGAAACTGCCACTGGGTTACTTGTAGGGCCATCAGTTCTGAGTAAGGGGTATGGCTGTCGTGCAGTTGCCGTTAAGCACCATTACGCCCGATCAAGGTGCCAATAATTTCTATCGTGTGGACTGGTATACAACGAGTCAACATAAAGTCCCCTGCTGTTACAGGAGTTTCGACGTGTGAAGTCTCCCAAACATCCACGAGATACCGATGAGTACCATGCGTTGCCACGATATATATATATATATACCATGATAGATCGTTCGCTACCGGAGGATGTCGTCATCGGGGTGATTGCAGTGTCGCGAGGTGCCGTGAGTTACCACGAGGCGCTCATGCAGCCCTATGCGGTGCCATGCGCTGGCATTTACCGTCACGAGCTGCTATTGAGGTGCCATTGGCTAACGTCAGGTGCCATGAAGGGTGTTTATCAGGTGCCACGAGGTTTGCTCAAGTGTCCTGGGTTACCACGCGGCTGCATGGAGCGCCATGGCATGTCGTTGGTTCCAAACAGCTACCATGAGTGTCCGCGAGGTATACCAGTAACCACCACGGGGTAACAAGAGATGCGACGAGGTGAAATGGGGTGACACTGAGGGCTGTGAGGTTCTATGTTTCCGCGATTGGTCTCCATGTGACGCTTTCTACAGTAGTAGAGGTAGCATTGTCGGATGGCAAGAGAAATAATAATAGAGGTAGCACATTTCCGCCATAATATTTCTGAATGACGGGGCTCCTTAACCCAAACTCGTCCCAATGCCAATCAAGTGTGAAAAAAATGACGTTTTTGTATACTTAGGCCATGGGAGTATTCTCGGCATGCAACTTTATTTTTGCTAAGTCAGTTTTGGGGTGAGGTATGGAGCTCCTTAAGTGAGAAGCCTCAGAAAATCAGGGTGAACCTCTATCGTAGAACGCCTCATGTGGGGTCACGATGTGTCATAGACCTCCCACGAGCTTTCAGGGGGTACCATAGATGTTTGTTGCTGAAGTGTCTTGGCTCGCCACGACTTCGCCTACTGTGCCATCGTATACCATGAGTTACCATGAGGTAGCACGAGTGTTCATAAGGTGCAATTGGTTGCTATGAGGTTTTGTCATGTTTCATATAGGTATGCATAAGGTGTCGACGTGCCGATTTCTCCCGTGGGGCGCAATAAAGGCTCCGTTCATATTCCATCAAATGACGCTGGAAGCAGGGACGAGTACCTCTATAGGTCGAGCCTGTGCATTTCCGGGAACGGAGCCATGCCACCGTAAAGGGAGTATTTTTCAACCTTAATATTTCCGGCTGACAAGGGTTTCTCGTCAACTGAAGACCTACGTGCGTGCCAAACTCGATATTTCCAATATGATTTGCGTTGTTTGCTGATAGGCTCGCCATTGGTGGGGGGGCTCACAAAATATTTGAGGGAAAGCAGTATTTTGGCGGGGCGTGGAGCTCCTCCTTTTAGGATCGGAAAACAGTACGCCCCTCCCCCCTCGCCACCCCCTATATATATATGTACGCCAGCATGGTTCATCGAAACCCTGTCAAGCGTTTCCCGAACGCTTCCCTCGTCTTTTCTATCCTCTGGTATTTTCCCAAGAAACAAGGCTAGCTCTAACCCAAGGAAATAAGAGCCTAACCCTAACTCGTAACCTAAACATGACCGTAGTATGCGTCCTCTATTTACCTCACTCAAGCACTAGGCGCTAAAACTGTAGCACTTTTCGATTTTAATTAGAGATTTGGCGGGCCGATATTTCATTCTAATAATGTTGATTGAGATGTATGTGAAGATTGGGACATTTGAAATCCTCAATTTCTTTATGTTTCGCTCCCCGCTTCAAATATCACCTTATCGAACAACTGAAGTCCTTAGATACCGTGGCCCCAGAATACTCGACGCCTTACACGACAACTCACTACTACTCACGTATTGATACAGAACAACCAAAAATAATTGCAGCAATAGTATAAGAGCTACGAACAAACGTAAGCCATATATATGGCGGGCAAATTTTAACATCGGGTGATGATCTATTTTTATTGTTTGGTCGGTCAATATCCCTTCATACTCGGTGAATGGCTTGACGGCTTCCTTACCGGCTTCCTTAACGGCTTCCTTGATGGCTACCTTGGCGGTTACCTTGACGGCCCCCTTGACGGCTCCCTTGACGGATCTCTTAACGGATCTCTTAACGGGGTTCGTGAAGGCTCCATCAACGGCTACCTCGACAGATCCCCTCATGGGTGCCTCGACGGGTGCCTTGACAGCTTCCTCAACAACCACCGCCGTCTTGACGTCACCCTTGACGTATTTTTTTACGTCTACCTCGACGTATTTATTGGTAGCTGACTTGACAGCTACGTTGACGGAGGCATTTGACCGCTGCGCCGACGGATGGCCTTCAAGGAAGGGGCAAGAGACGAGGGTGCCCTCACGGGGGCCGTCAATACTGACACCTGGCGTGTGCTACGGCAGGAGCAGCACCCTAGTTTTTCTGTGGCTCCTCAGTTGCGTGAGCTCTTGACCTTCCCTCAACACTGGTTTCGAGAAACCGTTTTGGCTTGGGGTTAGAGATGGGGTCAGGGTTGGAAAGGATGCTAGACCTCGGCCTTTAAGTAGGCACTTTTATACCCGATACTATTTTTGGAACAATACCGTGCGCGACACGTCGTGGTATTACGGGGGACCTGATTTAACAGGACCTATGGTGTACATAAAAACCTATATATTTAACATTTTTTACTGACAATATTTGGTCCTGTTAACTGTGGCCCCCCGTAATAGTAAGTTGGGAGTTCAGAGGTTCAGAATATGTTTTCGTTTTTTCTATGTTGGACTTCAGAGCTAAGTAAGCATTTGTGCGCGGCGAGAAATGCCACTATGAGTCCTTGTTGGTAGCTTTTAAGAGCTTCTCAATCTTCTCAACATTCCATCCCAATAAACCGAGAGCCTCGCGTAACCGAAAATAGGAGGCCGGTATTCACTGAGGTTACGTACGTTATTATAGCAGAAATAAAATACGAATATCGACAAGGGCTACTTCGCCAGTTAGTTGCAGAACCCCGACAATCAAATGACGCGTGCTTGCCTTGCAGGGTGGTACCTAACGGTTTTGAGGCTCCTCAGTCGACTATAGTACAGGAAAACTCTAGATCTACCAATGTCCGTACTTAGGCGTATATATATGGTAAGAACTATTAAAAACAGTATATATATATATATATAGATATCGACCGATATAGGGTTAAGAAGCTCGGTCATTCAGAGATATTCTGACCCAAAGCTAAGCCCATTATCGTAGCATGGGTATTCCAGGGGGAAACAAATATGGTACCCCTCCCTGTCGCCGCACCCGTCAGGGTTCGAAACACAACGCGATTCATCGGGTACAAACTACTCGCAAGTCGCGTTCGACAGTCTGTTCAGCTATAAGAAGAGTTTCATGTGGCGCTCGGTCGCACTTACTCACCCTAACATTACCACTGCTTGGAAACTGGCTGAAACAAGACTGGAGAGTGAGATGAAAAATACATGGTACTGTCACCGTTGGCTAACTATCAACATTGTCAAAATGTGAGTATTGGCTTGGTAATTATGATAGTCACTTGCAGCCAAGATCGACGAAAGTATACCGTAAAAATGGGCGTTCCTTGTTTTTTTTCCGAGGGAAATCTCTGCGATTCAACCGCTTATACTAGCGTATAATGATACCCCACAGCACCTCATGTCACTTCCATGGCAACTCATGGCCACTTTCATATTTCATAGCCTCGGGGGGACATTTGTCTGGCCCACGTCATGAAATCTCTTGACAGGCCACGCAACCCCCAAAACCGTCCGTGAAGATGAAAAAAAAAATGGTCTTTGTTCGAGCAGTGCATCCCCTCCGCGAATACACTCATAATAAGGTGAAAAGGCTCAGTTTTTCAAGATTATCGAAGCAACGCCTACAACAAACACCACACCGGCTGTTGCTATCTCGACCTTCCGATGAAATCAAGCTCGCAGTGGGAATCATTGCCGACAGGGTTCACAGTCCACGGCACCCTGACCACCTCTCGTTTCGACTGTCGCTGAAAGCTCGAGGCGAGTTACCGAAATCCGAACCAACCCACCTATAGTCCACACCTCACCGACACCAGACCACCCCCCTTGTCGGCCAATGGTCCGCGAGCATCGTCAGGCTTCCGGCTCAAAAACAAACTTACCACGAGACGAAGTGCGCAAGAGCTCCTCGTTGCATACAACATACGTGCCTCTGCGATGCGTCGCGCGGGTTTTGCCATCCTGAGCCTTCTCGCGGCGGCCAGGCGAGCCGATGCGGCGGACACAGCCTCGCCCAACCGGGTGATCGCCAAACCGGCTTGTGACGCGAACACCACTATAGCGCTCCGATATTCTGCGTCCTTGGAACGGCTGTACCTCGAGTCGGCGGACGGCACCACCCGAGGTGGTTGCGTCACTCTGAAGAAAGTCTGGGAAGAGCTGGCCGGCCGAGTGCCGCTGTACGCCGTAAACGCGAGCGGCGACGTGGTCGATGCAGCGACAGGGACGTGGCTTCTCACCGAGTCCGTGTACGTGAAAGACGGGATCACCCTCCAGGTGAGGGATGCACGGCACGACCTGTTCTCGACGGCATCTCACTGTCTGCACACGCATGCACGCGACGAACGTTCGCTCGCGGGGAACAACATCGTCGAAGGCTTTGCGCCGAGAATCGCAGCTTCCGTAAGACGTATTTTAGTACAGTATACTTCACGAAGAAAACCTAGAACAACCCACCCAGGCGCCAACACGCAAGCCCTCTGTGATTCTGGGTACGCACATCGATCAATATTTAGCATCTATGCTTCTTTTATTTGGCGTTGTTAGGGTCGACGAAACATACTGTAGTTCGTCGCGGTCCGTGCGGGGGATAGGGGTAGCATATGAAGGTTTCGAGGCTCTTCATGCTCCTCATTTGAGGAGCCGATTACCTCCCACCCAATAACTACCTTCGACCGAGCGCGTAAGAGGCACTGCTGCTGTTGTCGTACAACGTCGGGACATTTTCTCGGCCCTCTCTTTTTGGTGGTCTAATGTAGATCAATCAATCAGCGCATATATACACTCCCGATCTGTTTCTTCTAAGTTAATAATAGCTCACGTTTCCGGGTGGAGAAAATCCGCACAACATCCGGGGTGGATTGTAGGTTTGGTCCCGGGTTGGATCTGTGATGTTCGCATCTTGCCCAACGTCTACCGAAACGCGTGCTACGATATCTAAATGATCGGTAGATGAGATCGTGCTCAGACCTACGTGCGCATCGCAGGGGGCTAAGAACCAAATGCCTTGAATTTCAGCAGTTACTAGTAGTATGGTTAAGTTGCGATCCTGAGGGCTAGGGAGACAACAACACAGACGCCACCATGTACGCCAGTACGGGGCAACGCGCCGTAGAGATTGGAACAATACAATTACGGCGTGTGGGACGCGCGGGGACGCTCGACAATTGGGTCCAAGTGGGGGTTCTGATTAGCCACAGCTCCTCGCGATAGACTGCTCACCAGTCAGAGTGGAAGAGCTCCGTCGGCGAGAAGTCGTTGAGACGGAACCAAACGTGGAATCTCTACCGTAGCGCCTGCACGTATTGCATGATATATATATATATATATAATATATTATATGTAGCCTGTATACACTACATGAATATATATATATATATATGTGTGTGTATATATATTATGTATGTAGGCGCAGGGCAGCAATTACATATATCAGCTCTGTGAACATGTTCGTTATCTCGACACGGAACCACCCACCAACGACGTCGATCGGCCCGTCAAATCTGAGGACCACAGGTGCACGGCACCCGCGCCGGAGGTGATTCGGACGAGCTTCATCTGCTGAGCACGAACGACAATATCATCAACTTGCGCGCCCACGGAGGGAACCTGGATTTCGTGAGCACAAAGGTACTACACGATTTTCTTGTACACGGCCTTGACCCCTTTAAGAACGCAGCCCAGTTTCGGGGGAAAACAACATGAGAATTTAGGTGGTTTGTCTCCTAAACGGGACTGCATTACTAATTTTAAATGGGTGATCCACCGCCCTAGGACATGGGCAGGGTAGTGTAGAGAAACCGTTCCTGACTGATGAGACTCCTGCACTGAGGAACCACGACACCCTCTAATTATAGGGGACACCTCTAGGCCATGAAAGTGTTCACCTCTTGGCTACTTGTTCGTACGATCTTGGGAGAGATGGAGGCTTAGCTCCTAGAAAGTGAGTAGCAGTTTTATGAATGTTTCCGTGTACCTCTGCACCTTATCATGAGTCTAAATATACGTCCCAAGGAGCAACTAACAGCTCGTTCTGTTTCAGAGTTGATAGAAACTCGAAGAGAACTTTATCGTTGCTCGCAATCATTTTTGGGTAGCAACACATTTTACTAGTTCCGGATGGTAGAAGAGAGGCTGTTGCGGAGATGGACGACACGTTTGTAAAAAGTTATATCGGGTGGAAATAAGTGCAATGCCTTGCCGGGGGCCAACGTGGGCACGAAAACACTCACTGATGATATTATGAGCAAGCGTTCCTTGAACTCGCACTACCCTGGCAATGTGAAACTCGAGCGATGATGCGCCAGGCACAGGTTTCATGCACATTTATTCACCATAATATGTAAATATACGTTGTACGTACGTATACGATAACGTTTCGCATGTTTTGATCTTGTTGCAGCTCTATAGAAACATTTTTTTCATCATCATGCTCACGCCCCTAGCCGCCGCTCGCCAGGTCTTCGCCTGGGACACCAATATCAATGCTCCCGACGAGGAAGAATTCGATGGGCGGTCGTACATAAGCGCCATATCAGAGGTGATTACTGACCGAAACCAGTCCTGCAATGGCAGTGCCAATCACGAAAGGGGAGAGGCGCGGATGGACATCGAGGACAGCGAGATGGCCTACCTCGGATACCACGACGGCGAGAGCTACGGCCTCACATGGAAGGTGATGAAGCGCAGGACGTATTGGGCGTACGTAGAGGGACGGAATTAGTGGCTACTGTACAGTAGCGACTGGGGTCAAATCGTCGTGCGAAACTCGTTCGTGGCTTGAGGTAGCTAGCTTGAGGGCGGCGGGAGAGACAGACAGTTCGTGCGCCTGTCCAAGAATGCTAATGCACGATCGTTCGGTTTTTCGCCTGGAGCGTTCGGCATGGTTGCCGTGCCACAAGGATACACCACCCTAATAACCGAACTGGGGGCCGTCACGCTTAGAGCTCGCCATACCTGACCTAACAGCCTCGTTTCGATAGCAACGATATGCTACTCGCAGAGTCGATACACCCACCCAACTACGGGTTATACTACTACTGTACACCGTAGGCACCAATATCATAACGATTTGCGCAACGCACACCTCGCGTATCCAGACTCACACCGACCGGTGTTACGGCAGGGGGGGGGGGGTCTCGTTCAGGGCATTCATTGTCTTCCAGCCGTTCAAGAGCTTCTTCGCCGCCCCTGTTAGGTAAAATATACTAACTTCCAGTCTCAGGTGTGTGCGAGAGTTTTTATTTTTCCCGATGTGCATGGATTGCCGCGGTCTCGGGAAAGTCAGTTCCATCGAGAGCACACAACCTACTTACTTCCTCACTGCAATTTTGGTAGAGGTACGCACAGAGACACGCCCACCCCGTGTGGCGTGAACGCGGTAGTGAAAATCGACGTAGCCCCCCTTTCTTTCTCGTAAGAACCGAACAATACACCTCACGAGGGAGGGAGGGGGGGGAAGGTACTCGATAGAAGAGATGCACTCGATTTCACGCATGGCCGTAGTCGCGTGGCCATAGGCCCTCGAATTTCTGCAGTGCCGGCACGGGGCATGTCGGGTTTTCACCCACCAGGTGGACATTGCTAGCACCAAGCGCAAAAACGCCGTTGAGTGTCCGGCGAGTCCCATTAAAGGTGAGCCGCATCTTGTTGACAACCGCTTGTTGTGAGGCGTACGACATCATGGATGGCAGCGTCAATGAGTGCACGGCAGGGGGAGTCATGTTCAGGTCCTTTCTCTTCAGTCGCTCATCGCCACTCAGACGAGAGACTCGACCCATATTCGTTGCGACTTATTACTGTTTCCCGCCTTGTGGTCCTCCCGTACATCATCTAGTCGGATTTGACGTTTTGTTTGCACTGCTCCGTCAAAGCACACCCTGACGTCAACGCTAAAACTAGGTGAGGATGTATACACGCAGCCATCGTTACAGACCGAGCGGCCTAAAAAGCGGTGAGGATAAAAGTTCGGTAGCCCCCCCCCCCGCCCTACCGTAAGACAAGACCAGTCAACCCCGCCAGCGAGGATCGATACCCTTGCTACGGTTCGAACTAGCAACCCCTACCCCGTGTGGCGCGCTCATGTCAGGTACACGCCTGCACGCGTTGCTCCATCTTTAGAGCGAAGCAAGAGGGGCGAGAAGAAGGACGCTGCGGTCTCTCAACTCCCGCACGCACGCACCTTCCTCCAGTGTCCGTTTCGCCAGAATTCGTGACCCATACCACTATAGTAGTAGGGGTAGCACTTTTTTTTTCCCTCGCTGCGGCAAGTATTTTCGTACTCTGCTTGACCTCTTGAAGTGCGAAACTACTATTATTATTACGGGGGAACATAGTTAACAGGACCTATGGTACACATAAAAACCAATATGTTTGAAGATTTTTACTAACAATATTTGGTCATGTTCACTATGCCCCCCCTGTAATAGTACCAGCTAAATTAATATAAAAAGTCTCACGTTCTATTCGCTTTCAAGACGAGCGCAGAAACGTCGGTCGGGTTATTATCGAGGGAAAGATACGTTTTTCGGAAGTAGTCATGGTTCGGGTGATTTACTAAAAAAAAGCCAAGCTACCCCCCCCCCTACCGGGCATTGCGTTCGATGAATTCAATCCATGTTGAAGATCACGCTGCACGTTGTCGGATGGCAAGAGAAACAATCATAATAATAATATTAATAATAATATCTTGTCGGAGGAAACTACCCGTACCTTTCAACCTATATACATACGAAGTATATATACATACGAAGTATATATGCATATAATATGTATATATATATATATATGTATGTATGGAATATATACATGGGTACATATTTATTTAAAAAGAGTGAAGCCAGGGAGGATTCCCGTACACCCTTATAGGGAGGAAAGAAATGGAAAGCACAAAGAGGAAGCAGGAGTCATATGCGAGTAAGGTATCACGTATTTGTTCTGGGTCAGCGCGATCGAGGAGTTCCCCACTGCTGCTGGCATGATGTACTTCGTCAACCAATTTTGGTTCCTTCTTGAGAAAGCGCGTACCCAGGAGCAAACATTTTTCGCCTAGATGTGGTCCAAAATAAAGGGCGCAATACGGAGTGGAATGCCGGGTGCTACCTCCTCCTCGCTAAAGTGGCTCCTCCGTCAGTCAGAAAAAAAGCTCGGCCTGTGACCAGACATTCATCAGACGTAAAAAAACGGAGCTTTTGCCACGGCAGAAGAGGTGGTGTCTTTTGTTCTCAGCTCTGTACGTACGTACGTACGTGATGATGAGGGGTTCAACATCTCACCAGAAAGATGATGACTACTTCAAAGAATTGTCGTGAGCATGATGATCCGACCTACGTTTCTATGCGCTCATATTGAAACAAGTATACTTCGTATAGATATCACACTGACCGATAATTACCCACTAAGACTTCAGTAGCTCGACTAGCCATGTCATATTTTGAGCCGAGAACTGAAATATACACCTCTACGGTAGGGGTGAGTCAGTAGGGGAAGTTGAAATGACCACGAGTGAATATTTTAATGGCGTTTCACACCCACCCCCTGTTGACCTCCGAAATATACCCTGACTGTCCATGACACGGGACGTCTTGCGTGCTCCAGGTACGCTTTGTCTCCGGCGTTGGGGGGGGGTTCCTCAGCCATCGTGGTACCTAAATGCACAACCAGCGACCCTTTATTTTCATGCGTCGGCAGGTATCGTGTCTGGTTGTTGAGGTAGACCGTAGTTGCGCGAGGTGGAGAACCTGTCACTCCGCACACAGGGGGTTATCTGTAACATATCACGTGTAGCAGTGTGCAGATTCAAACTGCAGCAGCAGCAAGCAGCAGTAACATCAAAGTGTGTATTCAAAGTGCACGGAGTTACCTTACCGTACACTGGTAAGAAGCAAGGCAGCCCGCCCCACATCCAACGAGTTTTGAAGCTTGTTTTCTCGACGTCCGAGAGCGAGAAAAAGTAAGCCCCGAGGGGCGCGTCTATCAACAACTTACTACCTCGACGACATCACTCCAGAGACGTGAAATTACGGTGCGTGGTGCCCCGCTCCCCCCTTCACTGAAGGAGGAAGAAAACTGCCTCCGAATATTGTTCCCAGGGTGTGTGTTGTTGTCTCATCTCCCGTGTGATACGACAAGAAGAAGAGGGTATGGGGGAGGAAAACTCAACCATCAATAGTTTGGCGATTTGAGTCATGGTACTGTGCATACACTCCTAGTCATTAAGTGTTAGGGAACGGCTTTTATTTCCCCCCCCCCCCTAAAAAATAATCAACGAAACAGGCAAATATTTTGGAATCTACTGATACCAAGCCTATGGTGGGATTGTGTATGTGTGTGGCTTACATATCCTGGAGCCGCTCTCATAGTAGGTTTAGAGAGCTTCTCGTGCGAGAGGAGCTGCACCGGAAACATCAAGATGCTACCTACCCCTGCCACAACACGCCTCCATGCAACCGCCAAATGATTCGCATGGTTGATGCGGGCAGGTTCGAGGGTATTGCAAGGACGAGCGCAACCCGGACGTGTTCGACGACGTCGCAGTCTACGGCAACATCTACGACTCGGACATCCACCACAACCACTTCGGGGTCTACACGTTCGGCCATCAGAATGGAGACTGGAGGCGGAACAAGGTGCACCACAACACCGCGTACGGTTTTGACCCCCACGACGACAGCGACTTCATGACCATCCACGACAACGAGGTCTACAGCAACGGTAACCACGGTATTATCCCCTCCAAGCGCTGCAACGGACTGTCCATCCAGGTAAGAAGTCGGAAACTGTAAGAACGAAAACACGAGGAGCTTCGTTTGGGCAATTGTTAAGCGCTCTTCCAGCCACCAACTCCGTTTCACGCGTTATCCATTTCGGGAGTCTTGACCCGTATTGCGCGCCTTTGTCGACCATGGCATGAAAACAGCCGATCATGCAGTTGCCGTCGAAACCTTGGACGTGGGCATGACACGTGCTTCCTACGTCTGTTACCGTACGACGCTCGGGTACATACATGTAGCCTCCAATACATGTATTCCTCTAGCAATCATATGTTGTCAGCGTCGAGCGCATTCGGTAAGCTTTCTCTGGTTGCAGTGTTCCTCCTTCTTCGTGAGAAACCTTCATGACACACACGACGTGCTTGTTGTTGCGTCGTGCGAATATATACCCAGGGAAACGAGGTGTATAATGGCAGTGTTGGGTCCGTGGGCATATTCCTGCACAGAAGCAGCGATGATGTCACCGTCAAAGGTACGATGCGCTGGCTTGAGCTGCCTATGGTTGTTCACGCACCTTCTCGTGGGGTCGTGGGTTGGGCGCGGACAGCAGGAACGCCGTTTTAGACCGGTGGCACACTAGACCGCTACCTCTGGGATCAATATGCTTCTCAAGGTTGGTAGCTTCGAGACATGGTTTAACCCGCAGGGTAAGATTCGTTTTTCTTTGACCACCAGATGTCACCTGACGAATACCCCCCCCGCGCCTCGTTTAAAAGGAAACTACGTCCACGACAACGGCGACGCTGGAATTGCGCTGATGGAGATTTTCAATGCCACCGTGTCCGACAATATTTTCACAAACAACCAGTTCGGTATAAGGTTGTCCGTGGGATGCGCCGACAACGTATTCTCCAACAACCTCATCAGCGATTCACACAAGTGAGCAGCGCTGTCCATATCCCCGCAAATCGACGGGAGAAGTGGGCAAATATACATTCATGACCCCCATGTACAATCATGACCCCCCACCCCCACCCCACCTGTCGCTGATGCGCGTGCTGTCGTCCAGTGGGATGAACATAGCAGGACACGCTCCGTTCTGTCATGTTTCTAGCTACTGTGTTTTCGTGAGTGGTTCTGCACCAGCCGATTCGACGCTGACAAACGGCCGATCTCGTACGCTGTATGTACACCGTGTCGACGTATCGTCACAATACGTGGTGCATGCTAGCAAAAGAGGCGCACACCTTACTTTCTGAGGCACCTACAGTAACGTAAAGAGACCAATGCCCCACCCTCACCCGTGACGGGGTAATCCCTCAGCTCAGGACCCTGTTAGTCAGACGTAAATTTTGCGGGAAGGTGCGACCGCCATCACAGCACGTGTCACGAAAACAATCAATGTTGAACCGTGTTCGTTTTCTGGGTTTCCCCCGCAGGTACAACATCTACACGTACGCGGGGTCTGATGCGCCGTGGGTGGCGGCTTCCAGGCGACCGCAGGACAACGTTTTTACGAACAACACCGTGGTCGGAGGCAGGGAGGGCCTGAAGCTCACCATGGCGGACGGCACTGAGTTTATCAACAACACCTTCAAGAATGTCAAGGTGGTTCGCTTCCAGAACAGTACTGGGACCGTCATGTCGGACAACGCCGGCCTGAACAGTGTCGAGTTGAAGGTCACCGACGGCTCGTGTTTCAAGAAAAAGTCAGACGTCGTCTTCTATCACCCCGTTTGCTAAAAACGGCGACATCGTGTTTTCTGGCAGATGCAGTTGTTTTTTGGGGAGATCTAGTGCTATATATAGTGCTGTGTCAACTCATAACGTAATTCAGGGCTTGCGTGTTGTTTCTGGCGTTTGGGCGTTAAGTTTGAAGTACTAGGACGCCCGCTACGAAAGCAGGGCGCAGCATTGATTCCCTCTGGGGCTCTTCATTGGAGAGAGTTCTCTACATACAGGAGTACCCCACCCAGACACCGCTAAAGAGCAAAAGACGAATACACAACCCGGCGAACAAGCCCATGGCCTATTGATAGTAAGAAATCAAACGACTGGGGGTGTAAAGACACAATGGTTGGTACGTAGGGGAGGGTGCCTTTTGTATATTGAACTGCCGTACTTGACTACTACGGGGGACCATAGTTAACAGGACCTATGGTATACATAAAAATCTATATGTTTAACCATTTTTACTAAGAATATTTGGTCCTGTTAACTATGGCCCCCCGTAATATTATACGTACTCGGAGGTGTGAACTAGTAAATTGTTTTTTTTCAACCACTTGACCTGCAGTGTGAATACACTATATATTTTTTTTGCTGGTAGCCCCGGAGTTGAAGAGCCTCGCCACAGACAGAGGCATTTTTTTTTTATGACCCACTCGCCGGTTTATTTATTGTGTCGTTTCGGAAGCAAATTTGCGTGCGTTTTGGTATAATAGGGGTACAATTAAACAAACTTTTAAGGCGTCGATCATGCGTGCGCTCGCGCGAGGGTTGAGAGCAAGCGAGATACGGATCCGCGTGTGTGCATGTCAGTTTACGCTTGTGATGTGAGGTTAAGAACGTATGGTTGTCGAAATTCGCACGAAGAGACCGCACTTGAACAACAGTAGTACAGACTTCGCTCCACCACTGTAGTCTCGCTTTAGTAACGAAATTGGATGTGGACGAGGGTATTGGTTTGCCTGGGTTCCTGCGCTTTTTTTTCCGGGGACGGTCCTCTAGGTGACTTCGCGCATAGTCTGTGACTGATGCCGTGTTCTGTCTGCGGTCCTGATTTACATAAAATTTGTGATCGTGTACTACTGCTGTAAGGTTTTGTCTCCGTGATGGTGATACATGCTATATACGACATGGGCAGCACCTTTGGCTCAAATTATTTCTGACTGGCAGGAACTTCTCAAATAAATCGAGAATGAAAACAAATACCGGGTACGTACCCGGTATACGTTTGTGTACGAGTATTCGATGGAAATTTGATTGAGAGGTCGATCATGGGATTACCCAACAACGGATGAAGCGTACCCTTTGCCTCTCACCCTTGTTAGTGGTGATAGTATCAACTGAACTCCTCGCGTGAGGCGCGATGAGGGGAACTAACTGCAGCCTGCAGCCGCGCCCCTTCCGGAGCATACGTCTTGTTTTTTTTTTTGCTGTGCAAAAAAAGTGCGTACGGCATTGCGGGGTGCCATCGTCTTACTCTCGGCGGGAGCAGATGATGGCGTCGAGGGTTTGCAGTAAACTTTTTAAAGTCGTACTGGCAGAGACCTTGTACAGGCTGGTTCGAACCGAACGCCCCCAAAATGCGTCCGCCACAAATGCCGCATGCAGTAGTACCTATTCGATTGTTATATATGTAGTATCATAGCCCCCGTAACGAACAGCGAAAGAGGGTGACGTACCCCGTACTTTTGGTTAAGGCCTTACGTCTGGTGCTATCGACCTAACCGTGTCCCGACCAATCACAGCAGGCCTTCGAAACGGTCAGCAGCGGCGGTCAGATGTTTTCGTTGGAAGAAACCCTTTTTTTTTATCAGCTGTTTCTGAACGGACCAGTTCCAGGTGCTCCAAGGCATGCCTGCAAATAGCAGCGGTTTCTAAGAATAGATAAAGGGATGACTATTGCATAGGATTAATATTGAGTACTACGCCATTGTAGGAGGAACAGGAACGAGCGCTTGGATACGGGGTACGAAGATCGAATGGTGTTCACATTAAAAAACCAAAAAAAAACAAAATCTGGTGAGCCATCTGGAGCTCTTGTTTCAGAGAGGGGCCTCAGAAGCTTGCAGGCGCACCGCCACCGTAGCATGCCTCAATTCTTCGAACGGAGACAGGCCGGGCCGCGGCTGATACTCTGTATATATACGTGCGGGTCAACAGCAGAGGTTTCACGCGCCATCGATTCGTGTTCGTGCTGCACTCAATGAGAGGAGTTGCACAAGATATGTTCGCTTTCGACCGTCGTCGCGGCCTCGTGGTGTTCAAACGCAAGATCCTGACATCGTGCCCAGGGTGTCCAGCGTTTTCCGAGACAATGGTGGAAGACGAAAACTGCGATAACGTCCGCTTGGCTACGGTCCTGTACACTGTAACCTCGAGCTGGCTGGGTTTGGTGTGTTTGGCTGAAACAACACGACAGACCAGGTATTTACGCTGTGTGGGAGTGAGCGGTGGGATTGTGCTTATTATCATGCATGGACATAGTCGGATGTCCTTAAGGGGGTGGGTGCAAGGATGTTTTCGTTTCCAAACGCAGCAAGGCAATGCACATCGAGGGTCAGCCGTGTTGGACACCACTCTACGCCTACACATCAAATCAACGCCGAGATTGCACATAACATACCGTATACGTCCTGACCGAGGCTACCCAGGCCACCTCCAAGTTCATTGAATCACCACAGAGTACGGGACACTCGCGCGAGCGTCTCTGTAGCCCCTCTTCTCGGAAAACGAACTTCCCAAACGAATGTTGGCTCGAACTCGTATCCCGTTTGGGACTCAAGTACTACAGCAGAAGAACTAAACAGCATGAAACACGATGAATGTGGTCGCATCAACCTTTTTATACAGCAAAAACCCGCCGTCAGTTCCACGTATCACCGTGCTGCGTGCGTGTCTTCCGGCGGAGCGCCGTTTATTTATTGCAAGTATTTTTCGGATGCACCCCCCCCCCCCTCTCCCGGTAGCCCGCCCGGATGCCCCTCGTCCTCGTGCCGATGCTGCCTGCAATCGTCATTTATTTATTTGCGTTCGACAAGACCCCCCCACTACTCAAGGTAGATGGCGTCGGGAGGTGCGAGTTTACTTGACAACGATGAGAGAGTTCAAAGCCCCCTAGAAGGTGCTTTTTCAGCCCCCGACATTTGTTTTTTCCCGAACGTTAAAAGGGTGTCGACCAGATTTTTCCGAAACCAACTTTCTCTCATGTATGTTCGGTGTTGACAGCAACCTTTCACGTCTTCGACAAAACCGAGCGCTGACAAAAACCAACATCTCGCCCCTGTGCGAGCTCAACGTTCTCAACGACAAGGTCGCAGCGCAGACCGCGAGTCCGAAGCGGGATGTCGCGGTAGAGGTGCGCCTGCCGTTTGGCGAGCCCCCTCGTTTTGAGGTGCTCGATATCCCTCACCCCAGAAAACGGCCTTGATGTATTTCTGTACACTTTATTTACCCTTCACTCCGGTGAACGATCCTAGGGGTTGCAGGTGTTACGGTACGAACGTGAAAACGACGATGTTGGGGGTAGATCCTCAGTGGAAAAGTCCCGCCCCACTCCATCCGTCATGGACATTCGAAAGTCGGAACGTTATACCTTTGTTGTAGTACCACGGGTCCGATAGCCCCAAATGCTGGAGACCGCACTGAACATGTGGTCACCACTATCGAAAACGAACCCTGGAGCGGCTGACAACTTACCTGGTGGGCACTTACAAACACCCCCACCCTACCACGGCCTTTCTCACATGCGGTGCTCGCGTACAGCTGTACTGTTTGTCGGAGTTCACCAGGTTAGGCAGATTGGGACACAGAAGGTGTTGGCAAACAGCTGAGCAGTCGACCATACCTCAAACGTGTTGTCAAACAGCTGCTGCTGTTGCCGATGGGCCGCCTAAGTGCTCTCAACGACAAGCAGGTCGGGTTGTGTTTGTGCGGTATTTATAGTCGGCACTCGTGGGAAAAAACGTGGGAAAGGGTGCGGCCTTGAAGACGTTAGCCACGGCGTAAGCGTGTCCTTGAATTTTGCCGGGACATTGGTCATCAGGTGTCCCGTAGGTACCTGTAACGCTCCCGCGGGAGCTTCAACAGGGGTGCACGTGTGCACCGCTATTGTGCGTCGTGAAGCTGGAGTGTTTGCACGCCATCACGCCCACTCGATTTTCACCCTCGTAGCGGACCTCCTGTCAGTTAATGAGATGAAAACCTTGCGGTGGGCCGAGAGCGCCACTTCAGCCTCAAGCCATCACCGGCTTGTTCCTGATCGTCGGCAGGCAGGCAGAATCAGACCTTTCTAGCCACAACTTCGTGCTAGCGTCTCAAGACCCTAATCGATCTTCAGGAAAACAGGCATCGTGAGACGACACGCGGACAGCCACCCCATTTTGGAGAGCTTGGGGACAACATCCATCAGAAGATCTACGAGTACGGCA
Organism: Nereocystis luetkeana; assembly: GCA_031213475.1. Classification (NCBI taxonomy): domain Eukaryota; class Phaeophyceae; order Laminariales; family Laminariaceae; genus Nereocystis; species Nereocystis luetkeana. The sequence goes on along the minus strand of JARUPZ010000008.1, from coordinate 9,896,696 downwards.
GCGCTTTTCTAACGTGGCTCGCTGGCTCGTTCGCTGTTGAGCGCTATCAGCGCTGACGGTTAGTGAAACGTCTTGGCCATTACTCGACCCGACAGTAGTGGTGGAGAAAAGGGCATGCGATCGACACCGTTCGGGTACCCTAACGCGAGCTGTAGGAGGCTGAGGCTGATCTACATCAACGACTGGTTCGTCTTACATGACTCAACAAGGTGGACGAACGTGATGTTCATCCGGTCGTACATCACCATCAACGCCAGTAGGGGATGTAGAAGTAGACGCAGGTCATCGTGACTACCCAACGGAACCGTGTGCCTGACAGGCAGCACTCGAGGAAGATATTTAGGACTCAGCGCACCATGCAAAGAAGCCCCCCACGTGTTCGGTTCGCTGTCGGATACCAGGTACATTTTCTCCGAGATTCAACGATAACGCTTGCATGACACGCGTGATTTTGTTTTGTTTTTATGACGTCCATGGGTTTGTGCCGGCAGCAAGTACCGCGACCTCGACCTTTGAAGTATCGATACGAATTACAGTGGGGAAATGCATGCGATGCCTGTGCTGCCACACCTCCATCCTGCAAGCTAGTGTACTACAGGCTGGTACGGGTACAGCGGCTGAATTAAGCCCGACGCGATGAGTCGAGACCTACATGCAGTGTGTGCGCTTACAACCGGTTTGCGCCGATTGTCTCTAATGTTACCGATTTGGTGTGTACATAGTCCCCCCCCCCGTGCCCCAACGCCTGGCGATTAACCCAGAAGGACACGTACCTGTTCACGCACTTGGCTATCCCTAACGGTAAGCACAAGACGCCCCAACTCTCTTTTTCATTACTCGAGATAAAATCGGAGTTCCACCTCAAGAGACCCTCACGTGCGTACCCTTGCCCACGTCTGGACTACACATCCCAAGAAAACATGAGTGCGTGCCCCCCCCCGTTACATGTATATACAGGTATATACTCCCAACCTTACCAACCACTCCTCCGCTTCAAAATTCTCCAAGGGAGAGGCCACTTGGCCGAGCCTTTCCTTTTCCTTATACACCACAGCATTAGGGATAGCATGAGTTGAAACACATGCTCCGAACGAAACTACAGAGACGTCTCCCGTGCGCGCCACAAGACAATGCCCTGTCGACTTGTCATGCTCCCCAAGGGGCAGCCTATCGCACGAATTCCCTCCGATTAATACAATTTTTGCACCCCCCTTCCCTCCCCTCCCCTCCCCTCCCCTCCCCTCCCTTGGCTTCCCCTCTCCGTACCAAGCACGGCACTGGAGTTAATGCCATGAAGGGGGGCTGCTAGTACCTTCCCCGGCGGGCTAGTAGAAAACAAAGTAAGCATGGTGGATTTGGTTCTCGAACACCGGCAACATCGCGTATCCTTTTCGACACAAACTAACGCAGGAAAACTGCATATCCGGCCAAATATCGTTTTCCCCGCAGAGCATTAGAGGCCCTTCAGCGCCATACCTCGATATGTAGATTTCACGTCTAGGCCCTCACTCCCATGCCCGTGTCACGCCCTATGGGCCTACGGCCTCGCCACGCGGCCAACATGCAAATGGAGTATACCGAAGATAGCTGTATCCGGTGGGCCGTATATGGTATGGTAAGTCATCAAGCGCTCACACCTGGTACATTATGACCTTCCTATACAATGACCACCCCACCCAAAGGGCCCGAACGCCCGACAACGTACCTCCCGCAGCAACCCGTTGAGAATGGACTAGCGCCGCCGTGGTGTTGGTTTGGCAAGCGCTGGGCTTGGGTGACACACCTCGACGTATTCCCATCATCATGCCGTGGGAGCGATTTGGGCACTCGACAATGTCTCGCGCTCAACAATGCACCCCCGTCCAACTCGCGACCACATGTGATATGCCCTGTTGCGGCACGAAAAGGTCCCTGATGGGCTCAACATGAGCAACTTTTACCCTTGGAAAAAGTCCCCTTAAATACATCCGCTCAACGGGAAACAATCGATTGTCCGTACGTTAATGGGACCGTGGAGTTTTGTTCATCCCCCCCCGTCACGGCCATCAACTTACAAATCGGCCTACGGTCCGCACTGGAGCATGCGATGAAAGGCCTAGCTCGGGAACAGGAGCACGCGATAACACACACGCCCCCCAAAACAGCAGAGAGTGGGAAATATGTTATGGATGTATTGCCTCCGTCCGAACCTCCGTCCGACCAAAGTCATGCCTGGACGCAGTTTAGCAAGTGGGGCTGTAGGCGGAGTCCGAGCCCTCGGCGAAACAAGATCCTTCGGTGACCTTCAACTCGACACCCTCCAGGCCAGTGTTGCCCGACATGAGGGTATTTCCACAGTCCTCGAAGCGGACCGTGTCAGCTTCCTCGAAAGTGTTGTCGATGAACTCGGTGCCGTCCGCCAGCGTGAGCTTGATGCTCTCCCTGCCTCCGATCATGGTGTTGTCGGAGAAGACGTTGTTCTGCGGCCGCCCGGTGTCCAGCACCCACGGCTCGTCGGTCCCCTCGTACGTGAAAACGTTGTATCTGTAGGAAAAGAGGAGTGATCACGGGTTGACGGGACGACATAGCCATACGCGCAGAGTGTTGGTATATATATATAGAACGAGAATCGATTTTCAGACCACCTCGAAAAAAAATATTAAGAGATCGATACGATTTCGATATTTTTTCAATGCCTAACAACGAAGCAGTAGGCCCTGGTCCATTTCAACATTTTGTTATTCGAACCCCTCGCCTACTGTCAGCCAAACAAAAGCAACCCGGATGTCACCGGACCGCGGGCGAAACACGTTCAGTACGATACATAGAAAACCCCACTTTGATATTAAATAATACACGTACCTCGTAGTAATAATAACAATGAGGACGTTCTACGATAGAGGTTCGCCGTAATGTTTCTGAGGCCCCTCACTTGAGGAGCTCCATACCTCGCCCGAAAACTGACTTTTAGCAGAATCAATTTGCATCCCGATAAATAACTTATCTGATGGCCCAAGTATACAAACAACGTCCTTTTTCGAGAAACAGATTTGGCACTCCAACGATTTGAGGTTACGGAACCCGGTCATTCAGAATTGTTTTTAGCAAAAAATGTGCTACCTTTACCGTAGAACGCGTCATGGATAATAAGCAGAGTATTCTCGGAGGAAAGAGAGACTGTGAGTTTTGTACGTACGATAATATTGGAGCCAATCAGATAAATGCCGTGTTCATGGTGGCATGAATTGTAGCCCCTGGTACACACACGTTGTCTGGTACGTAGCCGCAACCTACACGAAACAGCGCAGTGAAGCAGAGGCAAGCTACAGGTCCAAGGTGTGATACAGACTACTTTTGAGTTCAGCATGTTCGACGAGAGCAAGTCGCCGGAGGCCGAAGCTAACGCTGCTACTGCTAAGCGAGAGGTGCGGGCTGCGTGGTTTGCTGCGGCAACACAAGCGGAGGCGAATGCTCATGCTGCTGTAGCTGCTATGCATGCGGACGTCGACGCACGCCGTGCTGGGCGAGTCGAGGCCGAGGCTCTCCAGGCCAACGCTTCTTTTGGTGCTGCTGCGGCTCGTCCTTTGCCTATGCCGGCAGCCTAGGGAGGATTGGTATCGACGGCTAATGTGCTGCATAGGTAGGAGCAGGCGGCCTCCGAGCTGTTCTACAGAGACCCTCGGCGTGACGTCAACACTAGACAACGTGCTTCTGCCTGTTGCTGGCCTTCGGGATGCCGTCGACGGCGGTGCATCCAAGACCGCCTGCGTCGAGGTCCTTCTTCAGCAGTTGTTTATGGGCAATGTTTGCCCGCCGAGAGCCTTCCGTGTGGGACAGCGGAGGCGCGAGGGAGCGCCACGTCCAGAAATCACGGCTAACTGACGACACGAACCTTTGGAAATTTTCGTCTGGCAAGCACTGGCTGCTTCGTGGGCGCTTGCCCCCGAACCTCGGCGAGTCGGCCGCGGATACTCAGCCGTTTGGGGATTAGAGCCTCAACGTTTCGGCGGTGATACTATTCATAATAACACAATGGTAATATTCATAAGAAGAATATAATAACATACATAATATATAAATATAAATAACAACTACGACGACACTGGCAAAAGGTCACAACAAACTTCTTCCAGAACTCGGACACAGAACACCGCGGTAGCGTTTCTCACTTTTCAGAGCCGCTGAAGACGTTGTTGGTGAATACGTTGTCGGCGCATCCCACCGACAGCCTGACGCCGTACGTGTTGTCTTCGAACACGTTGTCAGACACCTCGGCATTGACAATCTCCATTAGCGCCATTCCAGCGTCGCCGTTGTCGTGCGCGTAGTTGCCTGGTTCACGGCCAAAGACGGAGGAAGACGTTGGCCACATTTCCCAGCGCAGTTGCCTTAGCCTTGACAACCCAGTAAAACTCTAGTAAGGCTTGCATTGTCACGACTACGAACAGTACACAACCAAACGCTCAGAGTGTCGGATACTTCTGGGTCAAGCCAGAGCGTTAGAGCAGCACGCTACGGAACGACATTTATCAGCACGTCCTCATTGTTGAGCGCGGATGATGTTCCTCAAAGTCGCGGGGAGACGGCCAGTATTTATTCGAGGGATGGTCGCTGCGGGCGCGGCAAGCGGAGCGAACCCCCTTGGCATCGACAATGAGGGTGCCCGTGAAAAACAAACAAACAAATGGGGGTCAACGATATATTCCCGTCTTGACGCCATACTCGTTGCACACGACATACATCAGTTGCGCGTTGGTCGAAGTTTCGTGTCGAGCACATTTTTGTTGTAGACGTTTTTAACGTATGTGCCCCAAGCAGGTTTTACCCCCCCCCCCCCCCCCCCCCGCCCCCCGCCCCCCCGGCTGTCTTATACTGACACGTTGAGCGGTGTCAGATACCTTAAGGGTCGATCAATATCGCCGGTTGCCCGGGTTTAGCACCTGCGGAATCGAGTCAGACATCTGGGGTTCACCAGCGTGGTGGCGTGCGAAGGGGTGAGGGCCGCCGCTATAGTGTCGGTAATGGTGCCTGCCGCATACAGTACACGGCATGCATGTGTTGAATATTGCGAGAGAGGAATTTCAGGCTGAGATGTTTTTTTTTTTTTTTGTTCTTCATTACTTTTACTTTCCAGTCTAGCTCGTAGGAGGTTTTACCCTCGACGATCTTCTGGACAAGCCGTGGTCACAGGTGTCGTCCCTTCTCCCCCCCGGTACGTGCCTTTATTTTTTGTCGCGCATAGGGTTCAGCATTCCCACTGCTCGTCGATTTTCATCGAATGTAGCGAACTCACGCTCTCGCGCTTTCCGCCAATCAATTTTCTCCATGCACGAAAACGCCCCTGCGAGCATGTGCACTCGGTGAGACTTGAACCGACGAAATTGATCTTGACAGGCCAGCGGACCACCTACCAAGCCACCGGGGACGCCGGCTCTAGAGTTGAGCGGCTTCAGCTGTAAATAAGCATTACCTGGTAGTGCACAGCGAAGCACGCCATTATGAATCTTATATACCAGGGTGACAGCCTTTGAGCGCCTATGCCCACCGATCGCACCACTATTCGCCCCGAGCCTTGGCTAGATGGGGCATTCGTAACTGCTGGCTTAGTTCCCCACCTTTGACAATGGCGTCGTCGCTGCTCCGGTGTAGGAATATGCCGACGGATCCTTCTGCGCCGCCGTACACCTCGTTGCCCTGAACACGGGGCATAATGCGAACGAACCAAAACAAACGAAATAGTGAGTTTTGTTCCCAGAAAGAGGATAATCTGTAGGGGTATACGATGCAGGACGGTCCGACGCTGGCTCCAAGGTGAGGCGCGATCTGCCAAGCTAACGGTAGCTCGAGCGTCGCGAGCTTCTGTGCGCACTGAAGATACGCAGTGTGTGTTTCTTGCTTTGTTTATTCCCTGAGATTCGACACCGAACGCCGATACAGTTGGTCGATCAAGCAGTTGACGTGGTCCGTGACCAGGGGCTTCGGATGATGAACGTGAGGCGGAAAACATGCTGAGGCTGCTGGCGAACCCACAGACGCGTTCGACGATAGAGGTAGCACATTTCAGCTAAAAATGTTGTCTGAATGACGGGGCCCCATAACCCAAAATCGTCAGAATGCCCATCTTGTTTAAACAAATGGCGTAATTGTTTACTTGAGCCATGGGATTATTCATCGGGATGAAAATGGATTTTTCCTGATTTTTGTTTGTGGCTGAGGTGTGGAACTCCTCAAGTGAGGAGCCTAAAAAAATGTAGGGATGAACCTCTATCGTAGAACCCCTCCACAACACGGTAGGCGGGAGAACAGCTCCATGTGCTACTTTCGTTCGTGCATACCTGGATAGACACTCCGTTGCAGCGCTTGGAGGCGATGATGCCGTGGTTTCCGTTGTTGTAGACCTCGTTGTCGTGGATTGTCAAGAAGTCACTGTCGTCATGAGGGTCGAAGCCGTAGACAGTGTTGTCGTGCATCTTGTTCCTTCTCCAATCTCCGTGCTCGTGGCCGTACGTGTACACTCCGAAATGGTTGTGGTGGATGTCTGAGTCGTAGATGTTGCCATAGACGTTGACATCGTCGAAAATGTCCACATTGCTTAGGTCCTTGCACAAGCCTCGAACCTGATCACGGAAGCGATATAATTGAGTTGATCAAATGAGCACCACAGCAGAAGCAGATGGCAGGCAAACGTGGGAACGCAATACGTTAGATAAAACAGACCTGTATTGTGAGCTTCGAAATTCTAAAGTATCATGTAGATGCTGTGTTTTCCCGTTGACATAGGTCAAGGTCGCGTTCTAGTCCCGTTGACGCCCGCAGTAACATTGTTATCGAAAGTAAATCAGTTTAGGGGACGAACCACTCAAATTATCAGTAATTTGTCACCAAAACGAGACTGCAGTCTGCCCTTAAAGGGTTAAGTGTTACTTTAGCCGAGGTGTACACTGTGAGGGTAGGGGTGTATGCAGGTTGGTACATCATTATTACTTCAACAATTAAATACTACAGTGTGTATCAATTAGCCTTGGCAAAAGAGGGAAGCAAAAAGAAAAGTCCACCCGATCGCGTCACTGGCGACGATTGGACTGCAAACGCTCCGTTCTTTCTGAGTCGCTTACAAATACATTCGAGAAGCTGGTTTACGAAGCGCAGCGTGTCCCTATTGCGCCTGTGGCCATTATTAGGGCGGTGGCGGCTGCCTCGAGAACCTCACGCGCTAGATATTCGTTCATGGAGGCGCTACGTGAGGTGCTTCCGGCTGCGAGCATTTTCTTTGCCAGTATGCCTTTGCGATGGAAGGATAACCCCTCTTTCCCGCCCCAGTGTACTCCCTGGACGGTTTCAGAGTCGGTTTATGTGCAATGGCCACTGGCGTAGCACGTTTACCGAAGAGCAGGAATCGATCGGTTGTTAAGCTTCTCTGTGGAATGGAGCAGAGAGCCCCCTCCCCCCGCGCCTCTGCGACTCTCTTTTTTTTCAGTTTCCGACTGCAAGAGGGGTCGAAAAGTATCACCAAGAAGTGTCTCCTTCAAGAAGGAGATGCAGTTCTAAGAAAATTCGGCCCGCTATACTAGCCCATGAAACTGCCCACAACTACAACGATTACCTGCGGTGTAACCGCAGTGCAACACCCTGTACATGCGATAAACTGCTGACACAACATAGTGTTTGACAAAAGTAGTAAAATCACCACCGCGTCCCACCTTCCACGTGAGGCCGTAGCTCTCGCCATCCTGGAACCCGAGGTAAGCTATTTCGCTGTCCTCGATATCCATCCGCGCCTCTCCCATGTTGCTCTTGGCATTTCCGTCGCAGGTCTCGCTGCTGTCGGTGATGATCTCCGAGATGGCGCTGATGAACGACCGACCATCTTCGTCGGGCGCGCGAGGGCCGTTGTCGGAGGTATCCCAGCCGAACACCTGAGAGCGAAGCGGCAGCGTGGGCGCGTGAACCCAACGAAAACGTTTGGTGCGGGGGATACGTGCGACGGCGGTACGGCATCACTATTCGATTCGCAAAACATTGTTTAGAGATTGCGTGTTCGACGGCTTCGAAGGTAACCAACGCGTGAACTCGCGTTGTATTTTCTCGTATCTAAGGTTCGAGATACATCGGCATGGCGTATCGACAGTGTATGGCGCCTTCCTCCATTCCCTGACACCCCCCGTGATATGCTGTTCCCAAAATTCGTGCTCTCCGCGTTGACACCGAAGTCAAGCTTCAATGCATCAAAATATCGAAATCGTATCGAGTGCCTGACACTGCTGTTGTTCTTGTTTGTTTGTCGATCCCTCATCAAACTCGACTGTCGTTCGATATTTAACACTAAATATGAATGGGGCGCGAATGGGGTGCGGAGGCCTCACCGACGGCGTCCGGAAAAGAGACGAGGATGCAACGGTTAGCTTCGAGAAATTTTTTTGAAGAACGTGACAATATCGTTCTTCAAGCACTGTCTGTCCAGGAGGAGGGGGCTGGTCGTCGCGCTCTTTGGGATACAGAAACGCCTCTTGATCGACAAAGACGCCTTGACAAAACAAAAAAAACGCCTATTACCCATTTTAGGACTGCCGCCCCGTCTTGGGGGTGACCTATGTATAATTTAATTGCTTTGCCCCCAATTCGGGACTGCGGTTTTAAAAGGCTTAATAGAGGAACCCAAACTAGAAACTCTGCCGTTCAAAGCTCCAGGCAACGATCTGCGATGTTGCGCGGAGGGGTCCACCGGCACTGGTCAAGGCGAAAACCGTAGTAACCCACGAAAACGGGCAGCTACGTCCTATACAGCAGTAATTACCTCTTGTTCTATTCGAGGTTGTACGGTTAATAATATTGATAATATTAACAGTACGTTCATACGGTATACTTCAGGGAAATAACTGGATTATTATACTGTTACAACATCCACCGAAAGTATCGGATGAACGCGAAAAACACAGACAGGACTCACACATCACTCAACTTGCCAGGTGGACAAGAGTAACACGATGGTTGGATGAAGATCTTAAGTTGTAACCTGACATACTATGCTGACCTGTTTCCGTATATTGCTGACGAGCACCGACGATCCCTGGTAAGCCGATCATGACTCTTAAGAAGTGTGTTTAACCCGTTTTTTTTTGCGTGCTTCGGTCTCCTTATCGACTGCTGTGTGCCCTTGCTGGCTTCCCTTGTACTTTGGGGATTCTTTGCTGGTTCGTGCTATGTGATCGGAGTACTGCTCGTTATCTAACCATTTGATCGAGTTTCATTCGTCCATTATTTTCTCCTTCTTGCTTTGTCTTTTCTTCCTTTCCGCCTTTTGTTTTTCCGTGTTCTCCATTATTTTTCTTTTACCCTTTAAGGACCCCAGTCCCGTTTGGGGACAAATCACTCGGACTTAGAATGGTTTGTCCCCCGAATAGGGACTGCGGTACTCAAATTTTAAACGTATCCGATCTGGGTTTCAGGCGCGTGGTTTTTTTTCTTTTATGGTTGTTTCCACTTTGATACCATGGTAGACCACTGCTTGCTGCTACCAGGTATATCAGAACGCACCAGTATATATGTGCTGTACGAGGAGACAAGCAGTAGTTCTGTGGCCACAGAGCTTGTATCTCTCCGCGATGAAAAATCAGCACGAACACTGGTTGTGCTGGATTGTCGACATGTACATAGATGAAAAGTAGATACCTGGTACCAGTTACCGTTTAATGTGACGAACACACATACACAAATTCTACATTTCTTTCTTAAGCAGTGGTTGAGCATTCCGATGCTTGAACGGCATAATATGCGACGTGTTGTTACTAATGTCTGGGTCATATACCCTTAGTGTTACAATAGTAGTAGTAGTAGGTGAGGTTGGGTAGTGTTGGTTCTTTTTCTTTGTGAGCACGATAAAACAACCCGGCTCTCTTTATTTGCTCATTTATTCCTGTCTGTATGGATTTGAGTGTGGTATGTTAAAGGTCATACACATACATTATGTGGATTTTAGAACGGGAACGGTAGTGGCAGAAAAATGCCAGGTATGTATTCCCAAGTTGAAGCGTTTTAGGATACACATTGTGTACATCTTATATATGGGTAAATTTAGCGTAACTCAACAGAACTATACTGTACCGAAACGCAACATATATATGGGAATTACGGTGGACGCAAAACTAAAGGCCATAATAACACAAACAATAGTTCAGGATTTAAGGATAGAACGTAATGAGAAGGAAGGAGCAAATAAATACAGCAAAAAATAGAGTAGACAAGCTGAAAGTTGGCACGGAAGGGAGGTAGACTTGGTGCATGGGTTTCCTTTTGTTTCCGAGGTTTTCTTCTTTCGAGAAAGTTATGAGTGATCCATGATGAAGATCGTGCTGCACATTGTCGGATGGCAAGAAAAATAATAATAAACGAAAAGCTCAAAGAGGCGATACCTGGTATGTTGATAAACAATGCAGCGCCTTTGGTTCATACCAACACCATGATTCTCATAGCTCGTGCCCGCGGAGCTTAGTGATCGTACCTACCCTGGTATCTATGATCGGGCGAATAAACACTATGTAGTCACTACGTAAGCGTGCTGGATGTCGACGAGCAGGAAGAACGATCTGAAGAACACGCCTACACAGCAGTATACACTACTATTAATACTGCTGTATTTGTCTTTTTTTTTTCTTTTCTTTTGTTCTTTCGTTCTTTCGTTGCTCTCTCATTCAACGAACCTTCGAAATTATATACCAGGCGCATTGTAGGCAACTATTTGCAAGCTCCAGAGAAAACTACGGCAGTATATCGCGTGGGCGAGCCGCGCTTGGCGCCCTGGTCAGGCTTGGTACTTTGGCGCGCAGTGGGCCCTTCCCGTTTGTCATCTTGTTTCCACCCACAAGGTGCAGACGCGAGAAACAGCCGGCCGCAGGTGCCGTTTGAGGTCTGGGAGCCACTCTGGCCACACGCATCCCACAGGCCTGGGTGGGAAGCGTAGCTCTCCTAATTGATCATTTCCGAGACGTCCGCAAATAAATGACGAGTATTGTCGAGAGGCGAGGAAACGTGTCTTTTTTATACGAGTATGTACGGGGGAAAATGACCGATCAGGTCGACACAGCTTATTGTACCCGAATGGTGTTGTACCTGATATCAGTTCTTCTGCCGTAGCAGTTGACTTACGATCGAGAGGACGCCGCGAGGCAGAGTTGTGAAGACAGGCCCAAGGCGTGAAGATTGGTTTAGCTTTCGAGGCGCAAAACGCAAAATGTGTGTGTTGACCTCGAGTATTTGGGTTGCGGGTGCGTGCATCAAATGCTATCGTAATGCTTGTCGTATCCACAATGATGGAATATCATTGTCCTGTCTACTCTCCCTCCCCTGCATCACACAATATTTGACCTCCGCGTCGTAGGCTGTAATCATATAGCTCGACCGCTGGATACATATGCTGGAAGTCCTCGGGGAGAAGAAAAACGGTTTAAAAAAGACTGGGACAGACAAACAAAAGTTTCGCAAAAACGCACCTTGGTGCTAACGAAATCCAGGTTCCCGCCGTACGCACGCAGGTTGATGAAGGTCGAGCTCGTGCTCAATAGGCGCAGCTCGTCAGTATCTCCCCCGGCCGAAGTGCCGTGCACCTGGCCACAAGAACAACGAGAGCACAACATGTTGGGAGGACCATAAATCAGGCGTATCCTCGAGTTGGTGTTATGTTCAGCGGCAGGCTAGTGTGGCCTGACACAGACCCTGCTGCCCTGCGCCACAGCGAACGCGTCTGTGACGCAAGTAAGTGTGAACTGCGTGTTCTAGTTGGTGTCAGCACGCGAAAGATGCGCGTGTACCCAAAGTAACGTATACCAGGTAGGTGATACGATTTGTCTGCATACAGGCAGCTTTATATCTACTCGTCGTGAGTTTCGTTCGAGTCAGACATACGAGAATTATGGTATGTCGTTTTGCCTTCGTTTCTTGACCAAAGCGTTTCTGAGATATTTTGTGACCTGACAAAACATCCTGGCCTACACGACAGCTGCGCCGCGCGACGAATCACAAAAATCAAGACGGTCATGCGGACAATACAGCAGAGGCACCGCACACATCTCCGATAGATGTGACGCCCTACAGCTGCACAGCATCGGTCACGGGAAAAGGTCTGATCAGTGGCTGCCGGATAAGGAGATATACCACAGGCGTGGATGTGGAGCATTGTGATGCTTAGGTTGCTGCCGCAAGCTCTTCCGGCTATGCAGTGCAGTTACTGTTGTAGTACAGGATTAAATACCCAGTCGCTGGCGATAATCGACGGGTAGAAATGCCGGATTATTGCGAACAAGACATACACGACACACCATAATCTCGGTTTTCTGTCGTTAACGTGAAATATGCAACGCAACTCACCTCCTGGATGCGAATTTCAATTCGCATGTTCTTGACAACCTCGAGAAAGCAAACACCGAGCGGGACGCCCTCTTCTAGAAACATCACGACGAGATCTTGCCAAAACAAAGCCGCCGACCCGTCGTGTGTGCGCGCGCGTCTTTGGGATAGGGAGGAAACATATCTTGAAATTACTCCAGGGTGTGCGGTATCTTGTGTGTTGTACTCGTACAGGCTGCAAGATTCGTAAATCACTACATTACCTGAAGTGTGATGCCGTCTTCCACGTACAGGCTTTCCGTGAGAAGCCATGTTCCTGTCGCCGTGTCGCTCACGTCACCGCTGGTCGACTCCACGGGGAAAAGCGGCGCACGGCCAGCCATGTTTTCCCAGATTTGCGTGAGCGTAACGCAGCCCCCTCGTGTTGAGCCGTCCGCCGACTCGAGGTACAGCCGTTGTGTCGTGGAGGCGTATCGGATGGACACTGTAACGTTCGAGTCGCACTCTGGTTTAGGTATTGGGTCGTTCGGAGAGACCGTGTCAGCCGAATCGGCTAGTCTGGCTGCCAGAAGGCCCATGGCGAAGAGAGCGACTGTCCGAAGCATGATGAGTAATGCCGCTTATCCTTCACTCCTGGGTGTTTGTTCTGGCCGGCCCACGGGAACCACTGTGAATTTCGGCCCGTTTACGCTGCTGGGCGCTAGGATTGTTGTTGTGCCGAGAGTGGGTGAGTGGGGCAGTAGGCAGTGGGAACTCGTCGGGATACTGCAGGTTGGAGTGCTGAGTGATCCTCGGATGGGATATCGTCGGTACATATGATATACAAAGCAGTACGTAGTAGCCAGGAAATATACCCCGTGTGAGTTTGGTTACTCTGAATGTCTAATTTCGAAGAATTGCCCGCTCAACGTGAAATTACATTATTTTACCATCCGGAAAGGGACGATGTAACCGACATTCAGCCAGCACACATGGCGATTCAAGTTCAGAACGATCGTGATTGTTTATCGTCCGATCATGGTCCATATACTCGATGTCGTACGTACACACCATACTACCGATGTCGTACATAAAACCGTTCCGATGTACCGCAAGGCGTCGGATGGTATACACGCTACCGATGTACGAGTATCATCATATTGTTTTTTTTTGTTTTTTCTTGGGTTTGCGTTTAACGTTGTCTTGCCCCTCTTGCTCTTGCTCCCTCCTATGGCCTTAACTCAAGCACGTGGCCCCATAGTAGGCTTTCCTGCCACCTCCCCAGTACCCTTGACGAGTAGTCGAGTTACCCCCCCCACCTCTGCACAATGTGCGCGTAAAACAGTCCTTGTGGGGGCATTGAACAATGTAGCACACCACTCACTGGGCGCATCAATTTGAAGGTTGTCAGTATCTTGTGGGCTCTGCTACAACAGAGTAGACTGCTGCTGCTGTTTATTTTTCTGCTGTACGTCAGCATGACGATATATATATATATATACTTGCGCCCACAACGTGCAAGCGGGGGGTCCCGGCCGCTAGGGATCTGACACCCTCCCCGTACGCTGTACCGTTATTGTTGCGTATCGTTGTTTATGTGGGAGACCGACGTGTTCGCCTGTGTGTGCATCGGAGGTAACAAATACCACGTAGTAGCATCCATTAATATTAATAATACAACACCCTGCTATCCTATTAATATTTTTTTATTTCTCTTGCCATCCGACAATGTGCAGCATGATCTTCAACAACATGGATCACTCATTACTTTTCCCGAAAGAAGAAAACCTCGGAAACAAAAGGAACCCCATGCACCAAGTCTACCTCCCTTCCGTGCCAACTTTCAGCTTAATAGATAAAGTCGATTCACTCAAAATAGTGGTATAACATGCATGCTAGTATCGTACCGCTCGCTGTGATGCTTGCACACTGCACATAGATATCATACATTTCGACGCTTTAGGTAGGTGTTGCTGATACTACAGTAATAATGGTAGCCTGTTTTTGGCATCATCAGGTATCACACTCCTCCTTTGATACACAGATATATAGCAATACGACGATTACCCGACCGAGGTCCGATATTTCGATATTTTCAGCTTTTTTTATATGGGATGAATTTTGGAATAATACTCTGTTCGTCCCTATACTCGTGTTTCTATTTATTTCTCGTTTTTTTTTTTCCTGCCCCAAGTCGTCGCGCGTGGACAGATTCACCCATTTTTATGCTGGACTCGTACGTACGATACCCGAGGAAACCGATTGCGCATAATATATATGTTATTCTTTTTCTTTTTCATGCTGCTCTCGTTCAATTTCGTGCGACCCCGTGTTCTGCTTCGATGCCGTGTATATTATGTTGTGATCGTCGTATCCACAGCGGTCACGCATGCTGGCATGTCGCCGAATTAATTGCTTACTCTCCACGCTGTATCTACGACGACACAGGAACCATATTATTGTATTCGTGTCGAAGTGTTTGACCAGCACACAATTTATTTATATATGATCTGGCAAAAAAAGAATGAACACGGACGCACGGACACCGAGATTTCTGGAAGTTGAAGGGAAGAAAGAACACATCCGCAGGAAGAGAGTAGACACCGCAGACACACACCCTCCCACAATATTTATATACTTCGCGTACGAGAGTTTTTTTTTTTTTTTTTTCGCCAAACATGCGGTATGCTGTGGTACAGCGAGCAGGAACAGAGCAGCATTCAGGACGCAACACTCTGGTTCATTTATCTGTATGTAATGTATGTGGAGCCCTCTTCGTATTAATAGTACGCGGTCGTGCGCGCCAACTAACTATCAATATTTACGACGGCGCACGGCACCCAAATTTCGTTCCAAACTTGTTGATAGGAGATTTATAGGAGAACGGACGCGGATTTTGTGAGTTTTCGCGGGCATATCAAGGTCGTCTATCAAGTCGTTTGGAAAAGCGGTCGCCCGCTCTCCACCTATAGACTGCACTCCCGCTACTAATAAACCCTTTTAGGACCGCAGTTCCGATATTGGGACGCAACACTCGGAACTAGGGGGATATCCGGGTTACGTGTAATAATGTACAGATAGTAGTGTATGTAGTACTCTAAAAGTTCCAGCTGCGTATGTCCTTCACAACATACATGCCCGGACCGTTTTCTTTTTACCCTTCGACATCCAGGACACCCAGCGTCCGTGCCGATTCTCCGTTCTAGAGAGGTATCAGCTCTGTGGTATAAAGCCACGACAAGTAGTTCGGAAATAATACTACTGTACTTATTTTCGATGCTACAGCTCCGGTTGACTGCGCTGCCCATACGCGAACCTACACTCACTCCAATTCCGAGTATATATAGTACCTTCATCGGGTATGTATGTCCCCAATCGTCTCAAAAACGGGCGTGCAGTCCAAAATGGGATACCCCGGTACTTTTTACAGTAACTGTTACCAGTACGCAATTAGCCAGCTACTTCACGTACATATATATATAAGCACGCACTCGATTATTAGGCGAGAAGGGGGGACAAGATGAATGAAACACCAGGCGGTCATTAAATTAGGGCCTGATCGACCCCGAAAGCTGTTCTTATCAGCGGGAAGCCAAATATATCGAGCCCGAAGAAAGGCATTCCTGTAGTTGTTGTTCGAGATATTATTATAGAGAATATATCATTGAGCTCGTACAGCGCAATATTCCAGTAAAACAACAAACCTTAAACATTTACCATGTCGACGATAGACTGTTGATAGTCGTTTTCGTGGATGATGAACGGTTTTTGGAGGTTGTGTGTTGACTAGAACTGTCCGGAATATCGGTTTTGGGGACCATCTATAATGTAATACCAGGTAGTTGGAATTGTTCAGGCAGTTGGTTTCGACGCTTGTCTATGAACTGGTATGGTATTTATTTGTCGAAGACGGTTGATTTTGGGTGCTGTCCGATACTTGGAATGGTCAACAGAATTTGTGTCGGGTGCTGTCTATCGGATTTGATTGCCCGAACATTTTCTTTGAGGTTCTGTCTGTATGAAATTCATTTGTCCAAACAATGGATTTAGGGTACTGAATTCTCCATTCCCTTGATTTGGGCGATTCGAAATTTTCCTCAGCACTATACCACAGGTATTCATTTCAGAGCCCACTCGTACCAGGTATTCATTTCAGTGGCCGCCCAAGAACTCAATTGCTCCAGAAAAACCATGGCTTTGAACATATTAATTGCACCAGGTATACTAGGATTGGTAGACACCGCTCGAATAAATACTTGATCGTATATCTCAGTACGTTGCAAAAACAATTGGATATATATATATAGGAAATTCCCGATAATGCTGTTATATACCTGGTATAGAGGAAAAACTAGCCAAGGTATTATTGTGGTGTACCAGGGTACTGACTAAATCCTATATTTTTGTAGCTCCAGAAGTAGCTGGCAGTTTTCAAATAACAGAACCTTCTTAAAACTCGATTGTCCGGACGATCCTATGTAGTAGGCAAATCGCTTCCGAAACCAATGGTCGGAACAATTCCAGCTAATGGACGGACTCCGGAAGCTGTTGCCGCGACAACTCCACTTCGTATACACCCCTCGTTTAAAAAAAAAGGCAATTTCAATTTAAAAGAAGCGCTTAAAATCGATTGTCAGGGCAGTTCGAACTAGTAATAGGAGGCCCCCGATTCTGTTATACTTGTCTGGGCCACTCCCCTTCTTTGAAAACACTACCAGGTATACACTAACTGTTCAGACATTTCCAGTCAATGGGCAGCATCCGTAATTAAATGTCAGGACAATTTCAAATAATTTATAGAGGGGCTCAAAAATGATTGTTCTAACGATTTGGAATTGGTATGGACCACCACACACCAACTATTCAAACCACCCGTTTGACCTGTCATTGTCCCACCGAGTCAATT
This sequence comes from Nereocystis luetkeana, assembly GCA_031213475.1. Classification (NCBI taxonomy): domain Eukaryota; class Phaeophyceae; order Laminariales; family Laminariaceae; genus Nereocystis; species Nereocystis luetkeana. The sequence continues at coordinate 9,879,493 of JARUPZ010000008.1, read as the reverse complement.
GTCCGAACATATGCTTTGAAAACTAACTGCAGTCCCGTTTGGGGGACAAAACACTCAAATTAGCAGCAGTTTGTCGCCAAACCGGGACTGACTGCAGTCCTAAGGGATAATTGATACCAGTAGCCTTCAAGATCAATTGTCTCCCCAATTTTAACTACTGGAAATCAGTCTCTGACATCATGTCAATGGCAGTTGCCCGTTCGCGAGTGTGCTGCTGGAGCAAGAATAATACATTATTATTTATGAATAGGTCCATTGCATCGTCCAAGACATTGGTTGTTAGTAGCAAATGGCCGGGGTACATCAATTACTGCACGTGTCCGTATGGAGAGTGGAACGTTACGATACTTCCTTTCCTTGCGCTCAGATGTAATTCGTCCAGAAAATACTTTTCTAAATCATGTAAATCATTTATACCCAAGTCTGCACTTTTTCATATTAATTAGTTGCAAGTGTCCGGTCATTCGATTCTGGAGATCGTTTTAGGCTTGGAATTGCACAGACACTTTATTTAGAACGCGATCACTCTACAGTGTGTTAACAATTGCGATAGTCAGGATAATACATGGTTATAAGACTATGCTAATGTTAATTGTTGAGATATTCCGGAAAATTGATTTGGGAGACCGTCCATTAATTCGACTCGTCGTTTCAATTGGTTTTCAGTGGGAGACGGTCTACTATAATTGGAATTGTCCGAACAACTGCTTTGTTTGGGAGACTGCTATTATAGACTATTTGTTAGTATTAGGATAATAAGTTTATTACTGGTTTGAGAGACGCTCTATTAGCCGGAGATATGTTGTGGGAGACTGTCTATTGATTGGAACTGCCAGGGCAATCGATCTAGGAGACGATCAATTTGTTCGAAATGCCACGTTGGTATACCACTATCAGTGTGTCCAATGCCCACAGATAAGGAGAAGGGTTAGAGAGGGAGAGTTTGTATTTGATTGAGAGGGTTGGAGGTTTGTTGGGTTGGTGGGGACGGGTGTGTAACGTGAAGAACACACAGACAGAATGTAATGATAATTGCACATTTTTCTCCAGAGACGGTCGCAAAGTGATCATGACTTGTTTGCCCATTATTCCGGGGGAACATAGTGTTCATAACCAAGTAGTAGTAGTAAATACCGTACCAGGTACATGTCTAGCTTGTAAACATCGCGGGGTTCACTGTTTTTTATGCCCGGCGGGTTGCTGACGACGGCGACGATGACCCGCCGTAGTATATCGTTTCCCTGATGAACCAGTGTGTTTTATTTTCTCCGGGCCCTGTGCGACGAAGTGTGGCTACTCACACAGATATGCAGGAAACCTTCATGCTAGGACGCACGACCGTGCACCACGAAGATCAACAAGCCGATCGATGTTTTTCTAAATACCCCGCCCGCTGTTTAGCATCGAGCTCTATAAAAGATACCACCGCACTCAACAATGGGCATCGCAATGCCTCAAGGCTGCCCTCAAGGAAGAGTGCTTGGTATATTTCGGGTTCGACAAGACGCATGGTACGGCAGCAGTAATACACATTGGTTTCTTTAAACACGCTGTGTTTGAGTTGTTATACGTAGGTTGATGTTTCGTTTCTGCGTTCGTTTGTTCGTGCTTTCCGTCAGTGGTGTGGTGTGGTGATAGCGACCGACCGTCCTGGCACGCGACACTCGACACCGCTGTTGTTGTTGCTGTCGATGTCACTAGCAACGGGATTGCAGATCGTGTGGCACCGTTTCCCTGGCACACGTTTTTGAAGTGTAGCGCACACTGCTAGCTACTACTGTGCTACAATGCACCCAATATTGGTCGAAAGCCAAGAATCGTGCTCTACGTGAGCCGACCTCTCGGGAGATTCATTTGGCTTCTTCTGGCTACTGGGCACCCGGTAATGAATGGTCGACAGCCAAAACTCGTGCTCTGCGTGAACCGACCTCTCGGGGGACTCAATTGGTGTCTGCTTACTAGGCATCCAATAACGGTCGACAGCCTATAGTCGTGCCCTACGTGAGCCGACCTCTCGGGAGTCTCATCTGGCTTCTGGGACGAGCCCTCGAACGTCTGCGAACATATACGCCTCCCGCCTTGTAGCCGTCGACGCTATAACGATCCAAACATCCAAAGAGTATGCCTTTTATTTTTCGGTTAGTCGTGTTGATGCTTATTCGGTGTACAATAACAAGGCCCTATGTGTGCTCTTCGTACCCGTCGACACCCAGCACACCAAACTGCGGTGTCCGTGCTGATGATCCGAACCTCAGTCCCGTTTCGGGGACATATCGCTCCAATTCTACTGTAAGATAGTTTGCTAAAAAAACGCGATTGCAGTCCTAAAACGGTTAAGGGGACGCTAGCCCCCTCGGGAATGCGTCGTCATGTACCCGCGCGTAGGCGTTTCGCCAACTTGTACGCACGACTTGGAGCTAGACTGGGGGAATTGCAACCCAGATTAATATTTCGTATATATTTGCGGAATAGACAGTTGATGAGAAATACAGGAATCCTGAGTTTTTTAGCCCTATTTTTGCGCTTGTTTGTATGGGCCCAGTAACCTTCGACCCATCGTGGGAATGTAGGTTTTCCTCCCGCAGCATCTTCGACGACGATATCATAAGAGATACCATGGTATATTTACCGTCCAGAGAACGGCAATGGTTCAGCGAAGGTAGTTTCTTTATCGATTATGTAGCCAGTAGTGTGCTTAAAACATTTTAGCGTTTTCGCGAGCTTTTTGTGTCACTAGCTCGAAATTTCGAATACCCTACAACACCTCGTGAGTCGTTTCTCGCTCTCGACGACTGTTGGCTGGCGCACCCGACGATCCCACAGACTTTATCAGGAACATCCCTCAATTTAGTGGGTTATTGTTTCTTATGAGGAGATAGATGCTGTAGCTGTCCGCAGGTGATGTGCAAACGATCGGTTGACGGTTGGTTGTTATTTGTCTGGTTTCGTCCACCCCAAATTTCGACCAATTTCGACCACTGCAGCAGCATCTCTAAGTCAAAGTGTAGGGGCCTCGGTTGGGAACCCGCGGGAGATCAGTCTCGAGGTGACCACAAGCTGCTGGATGAACCTCTTTCGAAGTCACCGGCCCTCCCCGGTAAGCACAAACCAACCGGAGCTCTGAACGCAGTGTGTTGAAGCAGCGACGTCTGTTTCTGTAACGATAAAATGCCTTGAGATTCAAGTGGTCGGGAACCCGGGGACCAGGAGGCGCCTGGTAGCCAGAGCGGCCTTAAGAAAAACAAGCTCGATGGTCTCAATACATAAATACCAAATAGAAATGCAGTACTGGCATGGAGAGTAGACAATTCACCGCCATCTAATCGTACCGAATACGGCGAGGATATCGTGCATTCTCTGTGTACCCGTCGACACCCAGCACACCCAGTGTCCGTGGCGGTTCGTCATCTTGGAGAGATAAGAGGTACGCCGTCGAGGTCCTACTCCAATTTGTGAGCTCGGATCTTCAGGTTGGTAGGCTGTTCATGTAATTTGGTTCCTGCTGAGATAACGATACGGGCGAGGACCCAAGCCTTAACGTAGGGCCTGACCCAAAACGGCGGCAAAAATTGGACATAAACGCGGCTGCGCCGCGTTTACATCGAACCAGGAAATTTCTCAACTAACTGTGGACGACGATTCCGAATTAATTGCAGATCGCGCTACGCAATAATTTTCGAGTGAAAAATCTCCCTATCGATCGTAGCTCACAGATTGTAAACCTATTCCTACCGTCACAACTTTAGGACAAAGAGAGATAGATGTACTACGTTTTAGGTCTGCCATGCCCCATCGTACTGGATACGAAGGACACAATGCCATCATGCCAGCAATCCAGATACATCGAGAGAGAACCACGGAAGACGAAAATATCGGAACCACCGGAAAAACATACACATACATGTGTGTGTCGTACATACATACGCCAACAACTCACATAATACGTCGGCCCCATACGATGAAGAATACAGGAAATAATGTGGAAAAATACAGGAATAAAATTAAACAAGCCAAATAAACTCCAAAGAAAGGACAAAGGACATACATAAATAAGAAAAAAACGTCAGACAACAAAAAAAAATACCCTTACGACCTAAAGCATATTTATTGCGAACACGAGCAAACAAATAACGCCAAAGAGCGGAAGGAACAAACTCCGATGTCTGTAGCATGAGGCAATCCATATTTCCCTATTCATTGTACTGAATGAGATATCTGAGCTGCACGAAGCCGAGCGTTCGGACTGGGCTGGATCGTTCCTGACAAACTGAACAAATTCGAATTTCCCATTCGCTCGTAGATAGACCTGGGACAGGTGAGTTGGAACAATCTAATTCAGCACGAACGAGGGGAACTTGGCATTGATGCAAAACGAGGAGAGAGAGGAACCCTGAGTAGTATTCTTTGTTGCAGACTGTGACATGGAATGCCATTGGACTATATAACGGTCATGGGGTAGCCGTAGTGTAAATCCTCTTTAATGCCCTAAGAGTATTCCCGGGACTCAGTAGTTTCCCTTCCAGTACAACGGTTAGGAAAAGCCGATAGGAAAAAAGAGCGGACAAGCGCCCGAGGAAGGAGCCTTCCTCAGACAAGTGTATGGACCCGTCTAGTGGGTTAATAAATGGAGAGCAGAGTAGACTTGGTGCCTGGAATCATGCACCCCATCGAAAACAGTCTCGAGCGTTCCCTGACATCCATCATCCCGAAGAGGACGGCATGCAGTAAAGCAACAATGCATGACGTCTCCTGAACAAGAGAACCCGCCTTTCTCGCCAGTTCATATAGTCCCCGCATTCCATTACCTCACCACAATATCCGGGTTTCACTGCACTTGGCGTCGCCGGAAGCCTTGCATAGCCCCTTCAAGATTGGACGTTCATTGTGTGGGAAATACACTTAGCGCCAGAGAAACAATTAGGTTTCTGCGCAGCAGCAACAACAGCAGTGCAGTAAGTACTAAAAAAAGGGAACAAAAAGTGGCCCAGAAATAAATGGCGACCCAAACGATGATAACTTTAGTTAAGATCAACCAGTGAACCCGTGAGCGCCCTGAAGCACGGGTACGATCGAGTCACGCCCGTGCTGTGCGAGACTCCTTGAGTAGTAACTCGGACACAAATCGGTATCACCCAGGAGGACGTCACTGTAATCAATCGTCACATTATGTCGTCCGTTTTCCCCTCCGAAGAGGGTTAGCTGCACACACGCGTCGGTGATGAACCACTTGGAAATAAATGATGTAGGGTCCGTTTTGCAGTAAGGTGAGGTCACTTCTGCAGTAGTACCATGCATTAAAAACTCCCGTACCCTTTCATTTTGTGCACTGAAAACGCCGAAAAAAGAGCGAACCATCCGGCAGCAGCTCGTATGCACAGCAGTGCAGGACGTTAACGCGGTGTAATCTGTCGGAATAGAAGATAGATGACAATTAATTAGGAGTGGGTTGTGCGTGTGCCCACTTCCAATTTTGAGCTGAAACACGATGATACCACACCGTCGTTCGGCACGATTCGATTTCGTCGAGCTTTGCAAGGTGCATCAATATGTCGGCGCCCCACAATATTCCTTGTGAAGGACAAGTAAAAGGTTGTATAGGTCGGCCGCCAACCCCCCTAGCCCCTGAGTCATATATATGTACGAGTGCGAGGGGACCAACAGGAACAGCCAAAAGGACCAGTTTCCGAGTTTCGGTCCGAACAAAATCGACAACATTGGCTCAACAACATCTTGTGAGCCCTATGTCACTGTCCACTCCCTGGGGGAGTTCCCGAGCCTTACGTTCGTTGTCGATCCGTCCTCTTTGCCTCTTTTGGCCTACTCTAATGCGAGCGCTCTCGGCTTCATACGTTAGTTTTGCTAACCCATTGTTCCGCTCACTTACGTTGGATAACGCTTCCCACATATTTTTCCGGCTCCTGTTTAAGCTTACTTGTAGTATCAGCTCGACGTTTTGCCTGGTTCTTTCATTGCCTCTTTCGTTTTCCCTGCACCATGTGCGTAATGGAAACGTGCATCTCCCCTGTTTTCGCATTCGTGCCCCACGTTTTTTTTTTTTTTTTTGTATTTTCACTTCCATTCGTACGAATTTCCCAATGCCTGTAGATTGGGCGTATCGTTTTTGCACCGGAATGACCTCTCGGTAGCTTCCTATCGGTCAAGTCCGTGTTCATTTCTCACAATTTTCCACTACGATATATATAGCCTCTCGGACGTCGACGACGGTCGTAGACCTTCCGATCGTAACTTCGTATCGTGCCCCTAAAGACGCTGATCGGGAGGTCATGGCTTCGGTAGGAACAGAGGAGGCCGGTGGCTAGCGACTCGCAAAGTTCGCAGAGGGAGGTGGGTTGTTCCGGAGAACCAGAAGAAGCTCCAGTGCTTGTTCGCCTCGACCCTAGAGTGCCCCCCCCGAAGCGATTGGCGCTCTTGCGCTCCGCGATGAGTTCCGTGCGAGAGGCTGTAGGCTTGTCTACGGCCTTTCCCCGATGGGGAGCGCCCAATGTGAAAACCCTCGAAGACCGGCTGGATCAGCAGAACGCGAGCGCGGCCGCCGGCTGCGGGCAAGCGTGCGCCCAGAGTTCCCTTCACCCCGGCGCTGGCGTCGCGGCTAAGTATCTTTACCGTGCCTTGGCATGTATTGACCCCTTCCTTTCCATGTTTTTTGCGTGTGCGCCTCGGCTGTACTACGAGGTGTGGGGAAAGTGCCTATATAGCCTTGTTTCGTGTTTTCGGATAGCCACATCTTCCACCTCCTTTTCGGTGCTTTTTTCGTATATTATCCCCGATATCATCCATCGAGCGCCGTGTGGTCTGCATACGTGACTGTCCAGGGTGGGCTCATGTGATGCGGAGTAGTAGTACTGGACTATAGAATGGTCATGGGATAGCCGAGGTACCAAATACTTGTAACACCCGAAGAATTTCTTCCCCGGGGCTCTGCAGTTTCCCTTGGAGTACAATGGTTGGGATAGTCGATAGAGCAGACAATCGCCCGGGGAAAAATGTTTTTAGCCACGTGTCTTAACCCGTCTAGTGGGTTGTTAGAAGGAAAGCAGAGTGGGCTTACCGTCTTGAATCAATCCCCTAACGAATCTCTCTCAACCGGTCCCTCCCACCCCTCGTCACGAAGAAGACTAATACGGGGGGCCATAGTTAACAGGACCAAATATTGTTAGTACAAATTGTTAAAGATATAGGCTTTTATGTATACCATAGGTCCTGTTAACTATGGCCCCCCGTAATAGAACCACAACACATGGAGTCTCCTGAATAAGAGAACCTGCCTTCCTAGCCAGTTCAAAACAGCCCCTGCCTTCCATGTTCTCTTACCACGATACCCGGGTTCTACTGCAAGATTCAATGTGCAGGCCAGAGATCCCGGGGACGGGTTTCATTCGTCCTACATATCGATACCAATCCAAGCGCAAATAAATGTAAAGACCACTTGGTGATCATACTCATGTTTTAACTGTCCTTTTGTTACACCTTCCCCTAGGGCGGTACCAGGTATAGGAGTAGTACAACCGTGCACGAAGGTTATAGACCTGAACAATTATTAGAATAGAGGATAGCCCACTAGACTATGAATAATTCCCTATTAATAGTGCAGTTGGCCGTCTACATAAATACTGCTGTGGTTCCCAACTCTGAGCAATTGAAACACATCGAGCTCTTTTATTGTCCAGAGAATTTCCGCAATCTGACTCCCACCTATTAATAGTAGTCACTCAGGGCCGGTCTTATCGAGGGCAAAAAAAAAAAAAAAAACGGAATGAAAAACGGTAAACAGAACTCAAAAGTACCTGGTACGTGAATTTTATTGGTCAAATTATAAAAATTAGAAGTGGAGATCCCGATACCTCCGTTTTCACAGTTCTTTTTTTTTAGTCCCAAAGGACTTAAAGAGTACTTAAACAAAAACAAAATGGGTGCCACATAATAAACAAAATATGGGATACGCAGGGTCGAAGAGGAACATTGGAGAAGCTCGAAGCGTTGGGATAAAGTTCCGATAAAGTTTCTACGACCGGTTGGCAAGCGCACGATGGCCGAGGTAGTGCACGTGGCTGCCACGCGGCTTGTCTGCTGACGGCGCGAGCAAGTATGGGTAGGGAATCACCAGGGGGTGCCCTCGCAAGAAACCGGGGGATCAGGAAGTAAGTGGCTGTGGCGGTATATTTTTCGACATGAGTCCCACTCAACATTCAAACGTCTGCCATCGAACAGCGATGGCCGATACATAAGTTCTAGAGCACTCCGCAGAGAGCGGGTTGGACCACGAGAACCGCCTGCTGTGGAGGGTGCCTTACGTGTTCGAGTTGTGGGTTTCCACCGTCTCTGTCGAGCGCTATCGCCGGGAACCACGTGCTGTGGCGGTTGAGTCATTCCGAAAACATGCACCGCGTAACAATTCGAATCGGGTTCTTATTTTTGTTTCGTTCTTTTTTTCGTTTTTTTTGCCCCGATAGGACTCAACCTGCTGTTTTTTTGCGAAAAACGAAAGTTTTTTTTTTTTTTTTCGTTTTTTTTTCGTTTTTTTCCCTCTTTAAGACCGGCCCTCAGATTCGGGATCAAAAACATGGCTCTTCTCCCCGCATCCCACTCCGATTCGCGCCTTGCGTTCTTATCGCGAGGATACCCCCAGCCCCTATTTTTCTTTTGGACTCGCCTCGAACTGCACCAAACCACGGTGCTGGGGGCTCTCAGCCGTTGATTCCGTTTCCTACTCGTTTTGCTAATAATATTTACCCAGACGTCGGACCCACGTGGGGTTCGAAATTCAGTACAAACTCCTCCGCTGACTTTTGTTGTGGGACCCGACATCGACTAATAATATTAAATGACGGAACATGATTTTCCCTTTGTTGTGTTGAAACGTCGAAACCCACACAGACAGACGATGGGATTGATTATTTGGTATCCCGCAGCATGCAGCAGGAAAAAGCTACGCTTTCAACACACACCACCAGGACCTACCTATCACCGCCGATGATTCCTCGCTTTATAGGGCACCAGATAGATGCCGCAAAACCTTAGAGGCTATAGGCTCCACTACTACTCTGCGAGTGCTCGCTACCAAGTTCGAGGGTTTGTCGATGCTGTGCGGCCGGATACCCGATCGGGACGTACGTGAGAGCCTGACCTTTTCCTGGCCGTTTATTTGTCAGACGAAACTGGGACCCACTACTTCCGTCCGAAACAAATCCGGCCAGAACTGTGTCAGGCTCCGATGTCTTGAGGAAGACCTCCGGCCACACAGCATCAACGACCGTCACACTTACTTGTCGAGCACTCTAAGGGCAGTGGAGATCATACGGCCTCGAAGGTTTGGCGTCATATCGTGCCCCGTGAGGCGAGGAATCGGCAGCGAGCGGCAGGTGCTGTGTGTTGAAAGCTCTGCTTTTTTATAATGTTAGGGCAGCAAATCGGAAATTAAATGTCGGCTCACGTCTACCGACCGAACTACCCTGGAGTTTCTACACGATGAAGGGAATCCTGCTCTGTTTTCCGCTTTCGGCCTCCAATACGATTTATACATACAGCAGTAGTATGATTGCTCACAAGAGCGACCAAAACACAAAAAAAAATAGCAATGAAAAAAAGAGACCAAAAGAAGATGCGTAAAAAACTCCTATGATACTACACTGCAAATAACTAACTAACTACTACAGTATACTGCTGTAAGCAAAAGTAGGGAAACAAAAAATGCCAAATGCTCCAAATCACCGGTGGACATTCGAATACCGTACCTACCAGAAACAAAACTATTAAAACAAAAGTGCGGAAGAAACACATGGTAGTGGTCTACAGCATTATTAGTACATGTTGGTAGTACGAGAGAGGTGCTCTGTAGTGGCTAACAGCACGAAGCTTGCTGCGTGTTTTGAGGGCCTGCTGCAACGATTCAAGCACACACACCCGTACGTGGAAAAGCAGAGCCTCACCACATGAACTCGAAATCACAACGATAACGTTCTCTGGGGGGTCGTTTGTTCTACCACCATTATGTAGCTGTGTACTTCTTGATATATATAGAATTGTGGCGTTTCCGTAGCGGCAGAGACAACTTCAACATTCGTACTTTTGACACCACGTTCTTGGTCTGTGGTGCCTGTCGCCAAAAAAAAGCGGTTCTGCTCCTATTTCTCTGATTCGAATTCCAACGTTTAATGTTCTTGTTTGCGAAATTTAATCCCTGGTACCTGGTACGTAAGTTTAGTTTCCTTTGTTACATATCGTAAGTACAACCAGTAGAATAACGTTTTCGTTGTAACTTCGAGAAGATGAAAGAATAAGTTGCTGCAGTTACGTACTTACTTCCTGGGGTTTTTAAATATACTTGAAAAAAAGATAAGAAACAGCTGTGATATCGAGTATTTCGTCGAAACCCATCTTTCTTTGCAAGCTGTCTGCGTTGATACTTCGATCAAAATACGTACCAGTAAGCGCGAAGGATTTGTGGCCGGTCAAGGGTCGGTAGTATTGTTTCGCACCGCGTTTCGATTGTGTTGGCGATTCTCTGCATCATACTAGATATATGGCAGCTGTGTCGCTCTGTACTTGTTGTACTGCAGCAGCAATGGTAGGGTTAGTATCCCTTTTTCCAAGGATTGGCGCTTGGACTATACCAGGTACACAGCAGTTATTCAAGTCTGGTTACGAGATTTTTTCTCAGAGGGACGACCCCGGATGGTGCTGACAATAAGGCTCTCTCGGGCTATGGAAGGTGAAGCCAAGACTCTCTCGAGCCATGGAAGGTGAAGCTGTTGATGGTGAGAGAGAGTCTGCACGGAGCAAGCGTGGCGCCTTTGGAAAAACAGACGAAACAAAATAAAGACCGGCGAGCACAAACAGCATGCCTACAGCAGCTGCTGCAGTACCATGCGTTTGATGATAAAGACGCATGCGGCGAACTGCTCAAACAAATGCGTATACACTACAAGCAGCAGTGCATACTTCTGTATCAGGTACACATGTACGCGCCTTGAAACTAGGTGCACGAAAATATAAGAGAGGTTTATTCTGATGATGACGATAAAGGTGACAATGCTGATGGTGGTTAGGATGATGGTGATGCTCTCACCTTACATCACTTCCGTGAAATCTAGCCCGCTGTAAGAAACCATGTTACGAATCGTCTTCACCCAAAAAATGATGATGAACAAAATATGAAGTTCACTTCAAGTACAATAACACAACACAACTGTACTACTACTGTAGCAAGCTGTGGTATACACAACGCTTTGTCCCTGCGAGAAACTCGCACAAGTTCGGAGCAAACCTTTGTCAAACGGTGTCCCCATCAGAGCTGGTGTTCTAGGGAAGCTTCGATTCTCGATAACACGTTGAAGACCGAGGTGTTCGATTGTCATCCTATATATAGACCTTTGGTACTACAGCAGTACCCAGGAGGGCAGTCCCCGATCTGTCTATTTATGCAGTATATATTGGATTGGTAGTTTTGTGTCGCCACTTGTATTTCCCAGTTCCACAGCTCAGCTCGCCGGAGAATCTTCACCCAAAGACCCTCCTCTGGCGATGCCGAAGTAGTAGGTGCCTACACTCCCCCCCCCCGGGGATATGCCTTCAATTTCATTGCGTGTTGCTCCTACCTCATTCATTCGCGTGTTGAGCGACACGTCAATAACACAGCGAAAGTACCCTCTATCATGCGCGTCGTACGAGTATCTACATGTATCACGGGTTTTAAAAATCGGCGGTCCTGCGCCCTGCGATTATGTGATTGCCATGTTGGTTGAGCCGAGCGATAACGGATGATTCTCTCCGATATTAACAGGGGGTCGATTCTCTAGTGGATATTGAGTTTTGCTTTGTCGACGTTCAAACGCCCGCTCTCTGGGTAGTAGAAGAAGCGGTTTCACTATGAGCTTGTGGGAGTTCACCAGCTGGTAACCAGGTGTGAACAGGCATGGAGGACGTTAGCGTGTGCAAACGTTTCAGTTCCTCTCATCTCGATGACCGCGTGCGTAAGCGCTACTTGTACGACTTGTCGTTCAAACTCCTAAACCCCGAAAAGGTCTCGAACTCTCTGCTTGAACTATCTAACTATTCCTGCTACTCAAAAATTCGGTCTAAATACTGCAAACAAACGCGGATTCGACGTTCTCGGTACACCTTTGTAGTGGATACTATTAATATTAATATTTATAATACATACCAGGTATCTCACGAATATACTCATTTATCAGTCTAGTCGTATCGTGGTACATACACCACACGACTGCCGTGCTACAGACCATGGATGCATTGCTGTCTACTGAAACAATATGTCACGTAAATCCTAGCTCCAACACGACTCTTAGATGAAGGTAGCAATGCCGAGCTGCTAAACTAGGGTAGTATACGCTTTTAGTAATTAAACAAATATTTTATAAATGTACTCGCTACTTCTGCTTCTTCTAATGTCATAATCTTCAAAACGCACACAGCTATTAGTAGTTTTTCGGGAGAATCTTAGATGGTAGAATTGCTCACGGGCGCAATTGAACGTATTGCCCCCCCCAGAATTGGGGGCACAATAAGCCATCGTGCCCCCAGAAATATAAAGCATGATACCAATCGCAATGAAAGCGCCTGAAGGATGCCAGACGTCGCTGGGTGTTGTCTGAAGCATACGCTACCGTGGTATGTGCAACAGTTCGGTCGGTCATCGCTTCTCGCCCGATGTTGAGACAGATTCATGTTATAGATACTCAGGATCTCCCCCGGTATTATTTAGGGGCCCATCGAAAGCTAAACGCGCCTCCAAGAGTAGACTACATCAAGCACGCCACCACGAGCGATCACGCCGACTGTAGGATACCAGACCTCTCTGTCTGGCGGTTGTCTACGTCATGTATGTGTTGTTGCTATGCTACCTTGGGGGCATTTTTATTCTCCCCTCCTTGCTATTTTCTGCGTGGAAATCAAAACCTGACGTGCGCACGCATAGCTACTGTAGTTTGCCACCATAGGTTATGGGTTCACACGTAATGGCAGGCGAACCTCAGACAACGCTGGAGATGTTTGTACTTCTTCTGCATACTACAGGCAGGGTTGGCTACCAGACTTGGGGTGATAATCATGCAAAATATTTACCAACCAAGGAGAGAGGATTTTCGTATTTAATTATTTGCTGTAGTGCTCAACACCAGCGTCTCCGCCCGTTCTGCGCCAATGATATGACGAACCGCCTACCAATTTGCCTCCCGCCCGCAAGCTAAAGAAGAAGCGGACACCTGTATGTGATAAAGTCTCAAGAAACATGAGTATAGTGCCAATCATGGCCAACGATCACCAGCTCTTGTTGGAAGAGAATATAGCTCGATTGAAGTACCGATCATGGTCAACGATCACCAGCTCTTGTTGGAAGCGATAAAAGCTCAACTGGAGTGCCGATCGCGGCTAATAACCACCAGCACTTGTTGAAAGCCATTTAAACTTGACCCAAGTGCCGGTCATGGCTAAGGATTACCAACATTTGCTGGCAACGACACAAACTTGACTTCACATCATTCCTCACATATTTCGGCATATCGGCTGCATTCGTGCAGATAATGTAGACGTCAGAGATAAAACCACCAGCTTCCATAACCGTTGCCCCTGGTGTGATCCCGAGGATATGAGAAGATGCCCCGGGTAAAGCAGCAACACCGTGAATACCCGTGGTTGTGCTGCCTATGGGAGTGGTGGTACTGTCCACAGCTTCATTCCAACTCCTTGATTTGACCTATTGTTTCGTGCTAGTGGTGCTTACCAACTTTGTTGCTACCACACGCTGGCTAGCCCAATGCCCAATCCTGGTGCCCCTGCATTCAAATCACATCTTGACGGTCTGGACCAACATCGCGAAGGAAGGAGGAACCCCGGGCAATGCGTTTCGTCCTCGACAAACACGTCTCGTTCTGTCACAGACGATCGGCACAGAGCTGAATAGATTGCATGTCAGCTCCCTCACGAAGATGGAGAGGGAGTTTTCTTCACTAGTATATGGCAACCATTAGCTCGGATTCCGATGCTCATTGTGCAGCCGGTCCCGGCACCTTCGCTCCGGAACAGAGCGGTCGTCCACTCACCAGGAACAGGTAGCTTGTCGTCGACCCCCAGTCGTCGGGGTTTGTCGCGGGGAATGCGTATGTGTAGCATCGATGGTGAACTGACCCCCCTTGTAGGTGGTGATTAAACCAGGCATATATATTTGGTTGGTATCGGAGCAGTTTTTTTGCGGGGGTCGTGTGGGATGTTGAGGGCTTTACTGCGCGCCCTAGTGAGCTGGTCGGCCGTAAAACAGACGTCGTAGCGTGTAACCTGTACGAGATAGCGACCTCAGGACTGCCTTGTGTGCCTTGACACCCCTTGTGCCCAGCAAGTATGGATCGGGCTGTTTCTTGGAGGGGTCCTGCCCACTTCAACCTGTCCTGACGTTGTTGCACTCGAGCGTACTAAACCTTTCAAACAACAAGGCATTATGAGGGTAATCCACCTAGGAGATGATGAGCGTTCCGTTGCTTGAGCCCGTCGTAACTGATACGCCGAGGTTAAGGGTTTCCTCGCCCATGTTCGATATTGCGAATCGGTCCATGAACTTCTTTTTCAACCGCTTGACTACCTTCTGGTTGGCTCTGCTGTTTCCAATGTCGTCCACGGAGAGGGCGGAAATTGACAAGGTCCCGTTGCGGCTGTTCGTGAGTTCGTACGGGTTCGAAGCCGCTGGTGTGAAAGCCACTGCCAAGGAATGTTGATAGTCCCGTACTCTGGGGCAGGCGACTGTGACAGCCCATATACATCCCCTTGAGCTCCATGATCAAGGGTCCACCAGTCTTGGGGTCTGTGTGCTCTTGTCTGGGGGGCATATTGACCTATTGGAATGCAAAGCGTTGCCGACATTTTGCCCTCTGTTGAAATTCCAAAGTTTATACGTAGACCTATACCAATGGAAACGCCAAATTCGCATAAAAAGCAATTGAATTCCGAAAATACCGGTCAGATTTTTTCTGGGTCCGATATTGGTCCAACATCGGCCTAAAAACAACTCGGGCGGATGTTTGGTTCGAAGCGGCGACATTCCGAGTCCTCAACAGACATCGATCGACAGACCAAGGGCTGCGTCATGAATACTGAACGCAGTGCGCTTCTTAGGGGCTCCGACCCAGGCCAGGGTCATCGTGTTAGCACAACGGCCGGTGGCATGTGGCGGGCGCTGGCCAGGTGTATAAAAATATAAACAAATATCTCCTAGTAGTGTGGATAAAAAATATGACAAAGTTTCTCGATCCGTTTCGAATGACATTTTTTTTTTTTTTTTTTCCAGATTTGAGGGGAAACCCTGGGACGCCGCCGGCAAGCTCTAGCCTCGTAGACCATAGGTAGGTCCACCTGCTATATCCGAGGCCCGTCATCTATAATCGTTGGTCTTGCCCGCCATCAAGCGGGTTGGCCGTAGGCTGAGTCAGTGTCGAGCCTAACGTCGCACGAGATGATTTCTATCACACACAGTGTTGACAATTTGCAACTAACTATAAAAAACAAATTGCCCCGCATGCAGCCGTGAGTGAGCAAAAAAAGAAGAAAAACTCAAAAACATTTTCCTCTTTTTCCCACAGCGGCGGTAGGATGATATTTTCGGCTCTTCTTTTGAAAGCAATATTTTTTTAGGGAAGGCCTTTTTGACTTCGCGTTTCCATTGGCATAAGGTCTTCAGCAGAGAAACGTTTCCTGTTTTTTTTTTGTTTTTTCACACCCCTCCTTTCTTTGAAAGATACGAGGAAATTCTGGCAAACGTCTTTCGATAAAGAGGGCCCTTAGACTTGTTGAAATAGGGGCTTGGCTGACATGCATTTGCCGTCGGAGCGTGTTGCACCGGAGCAAAAGGCACCTCGCGACCCAGTAGCTGCCCTGTACAGCTGGTTAAGACACATTTCCTGATTTTTCCGGTGTTTTCCTTCATTTTTTTCATCCCTTCTCTAAAAGATAGAAGAGGAAATTGTGCGAAAACGTTTTTCTCTAAAAACGGCCCTTAGACGTGTTTCAATAGGGGTTTAGCTGACATTTATTTGCTGTCGGAGCGTGTTGCACCAGAGTAAGGCCCCTCGCGAGCCAATAGCCGCCCTGTCCCGCTGGTTGAGAAACATTCCCTGTTTTTTTTCGATTTTGTTTCGGTATTTTTACCCGTTATTTTTACCCCTTCTCTCAAAGATAAGACGAAATTCTGCGAGAACTGTTTTTCGATAAAGACATGCCCTTGGGCGTGATACCGTAGGGGTTTGGCTGGCATGTATTACCTGTCGAAGCGTGTTGCACCAGAGTAAGGCACCTCTTGAGTCAATATCTACTGGGTTGAGGTGCCCTTTCCTACTTCTGTTCTTCTAGGGCTATCAGCGCAACGCCAGGGTACGAACAGGGGTTTAGCCTTCCAAAGTCGACGTCTGGCGACGGACGAAGTGCAGCACCACCCTGGCTGATGGCTCAGGCCCCACCGTCCCAATCTAGTGTGCACGCAAGCCAGTAAGGGTGTTGATATCTCATACCCGCGATCTTGAACCGGCTCATCATCAACATATATCTCCAGCAGCATCGGAATAACCTTCCTTCCCCCTTCTTGTGGAACTGAGGGCTTTTGTGGTGAGATGATTGCATCACTGATCTTGTAGATGAATCCGTTTTAGACCATCCTGAAGCCCTGAGGGACTCCAGCTAGGTTTGGCTCTCGATCGCGTTTTCGGAGCCCACCGTCCGTGTTTCCTCCTCTGCCAGTCGCTCCTCTTTCTCCGAGGAGACGGGAATAGTAACTATTGTCTACCTCTCCGATATTATTCAAGCGTGTAAAAACGATGAATGCTGATACTTGTTTGTCCGAAGGAGCGTCCTTAATCAGGCTGGTTTTGGATATACGCTAGACACTAGTCCGAGGAAAAGTCGGAGACGGTCCGACACAGTTCGTCTCTCTGTTGACGGGAGGCTCGTTCTACCATAGATACGGGTGGCACGTTACAGCCAAGATATATATGCTTGATCGATGGGATCTCCGCACTAAGGGACTAGTGGCGATGATGCAGCGGGGTTCCTGGTACTCGTAGTTACAGAGCTTGGCCATGGGAACGGTCATCGGGTGCACGTTTTCTTCAGGCCAGGTTGTGGGCGATACATCAAGCTCCGCCAATCAATGAGGAGCCTACGAAGTTTCCCGGTGCGCCCCCCTACCTCACATGCTTCTTCGAGAGCGAGGCTACATCACGGGAAACCCTACGCACCCATACTAGTCGTGTGCTCCGATAGATGTAGCAAGTACTTAGTGTTGGCCAAATATATACATTTATATATATATATATATATATATATATATATATATATATGTCACTGGGACTGACGAGGCTCTTCAACTGAAGAGATACCCCACGAAGCATACCCTACCGCTGGTATACAGCGTGCTATATTTATGTTTTTTTATACCTAGACCTGGGCATGCCTTAGTCTTTAGAACTTGACTCGTCCCATGTACCTACGATAGTCCGAGGTTAAACGTTCGTGTTTCCGCAACATCAGTCTCGGGGGCCGATATCTATAATTCAACGGGTCTCAGCAAACACCGATTGCGGCGTATTCTTGCTGCAGTATGTGTCAATAGGACCTGGTGCATTGATTGTTGTGCCCACCCGAACATGACGAACGATGAATGAATATATGTTATAAATATTTCGAAACTCCCGGACAACATTGGGAAAATGGAGAGTCTCGGAGATCTATTAATAGAAGCGTTACAAAAACTCGGCGATGAGGCTGGATAACCCGACATGGCCAGATCCTTGGCAGCCCGCCAACATGTCGACGACATTGTGAAATGAAAACTATCGTGGCTCAAACAAAACGGCTTTCGTCGTCATGCCAAATACTTCCATAAAGTCCTTAAACCTTGTTATTGTTTTTTGGGGGAAGGATGTATTCACCATGCGATCAGCACGCTGTACGAAAAATTGATATTATTTTGTTTCGGCCGATGTGATATTGACCCTTTCCATGGTTTGTCTGCCGCAAAAGTGGTCGCGTGTAAGCACGATGACAACATGTCACAGTGGGGATTGCATGGTGTAAGGCAAAATACACAGACAGGTAAAGGCAACCAACGGCCACTAACATGTTCTCTGCGCAAGCAGGCAGGGTCTCCGCTGCGTTTGGTTTGCGAATAGACAGCCTGATGTCGGGGGACACAGACAACTTGGTAATTGCTATGCTCACTATTTTAGCTGCCTGCACCAGTCATTGCAGTGTAACGCGTTGATATACATGTGATGCACCATCGTGCATGCTATTAGGCTGTTGAAATCCTTACCCTGGCGCGTGGCTGATGTAACAGAGAGGCACGTTCGCTCCCGCCAACCAAGAAATGTTGTTCAATCCAAGAAATGCAGTCGGGTTAAAGCACACGAACCCATATGACCCAGTGTACTACAGTACCACCTAGCCCCACCTACCGCTAGGTCCTATTCAAATGAATTTTACCTGGCTATACTACTACCATATTTGACACCAGAGGCCTTCTACGATAATAGAAGTTCACTCTAAATTTTCTGAGGCTCCTCACTCAAGGAGCTCCATACCTCACCCGAAACATACTTCAGCAAAAATCAAATAGCATCCCGATAAATAATCCTATGGCCCAAGTATACAAAAACGCCAATTTTCGAAACAAGGCATTCCGGCGAGTTCGGGTTAAGAAGACCCGGCATCCAGAAACATGTTTGCGAAACTGTGCTACCTCTATCGTAGAACGGGTAACCATAACGGTTTAGCAGCTGATTGCTACCGCCACATCGCGAAGCCCACGACCCTCATCCCCTCCACAGGCATGACCATATTCGGATAACCAAAGAATTGTGGATACAATAATAAGCGACATGGAAGTCATCACTCGATGTACACAGAGTGTACCCCGTTCCCGGAATAAGCTAAGGCCTGAGGACAACTATTACTCGGATGAAGACAATTCTACAGACTACAGTATGGCTCGATGTTTATGACACGTACTGTACTTCGTTTTTTCCTAAATTTTCGACAATATTATTACTCAAAATTCAGCGAGGGTTGAATCTTGTCGAGTACGTCCCTGGGTTGGCTCGCAAAGTCATCGCTCGTCCGGCACATAATCGTCACTACATCATCAGCTGCGCTCGCGGAAACTATATCATCGGCCTGACTCGGAGGCAGATGTCGGTGCCTTCGCAAATGAAATCCGTCACCAACTCATCACGCAACAACGCCCAACGCGGCAACGTCTCAGCTATTATTGCTCTCACCGCGTTAAGTCTGTCCGCCACCTCGGTGGTGTGACCTTGTGAAATCGGCCACGAAGGCCCAGAACGCTATCGTGCCTTCCGCGTCCGGCCATGACCTACGAATGACCCTTGCAACGGCCTTTGTCAGCCTTGTGCGCTCGCGCGCGGTGGCACAGCTCGAACGGGGGGGCTGCCCGATCCTCTAAATTGAAGCCTTCTACCTAATTTTCCTGAAAACCCATAGAAACTTCAAGACACCATTTTTCGGCGTTGGAGGTTTTCGGTTTTTCCCGAAAATTGTTCTGGTAAATACCAAAATTTCGGGAAAAAACTGGAAAGGATTGAAAAAAACTTCCTCGTTAAGATCGCCCCAAAGGGTATTGAGGTCGAGCCTGCCGGGATTCCCGGAAAAAAAAAAAACAATTCAAAAATACGCTATAAAGTCCACTTCCTACATTATGCTCGATGGCCTCGTCGACACACAATAAAAACGCTGCGTAAATCCCAAAGATAAGCAACACTACACTCGATCTGTTATAATAGTCGAACTTAACAGAAGCAGCAGTGGGCACTGCTGTGTTGAACTCTCCCATGTTCCCCTCAAAAACACACAAAATTCTCTACTGAACTAGACTCACATGACGCCCAATTGGCTTTTTCTGCAGACACAAAATAAACGGCGGATAGATCGCAAAGATCGGCAACATTGCATCCGACACACGTACATAGCACATTCGAACAAAAGAAAACTAAACAACTACGGTAGGTACTGAGTAGGACGTCCTGGTTCCCCACCAGAAAAACAATAAAAATACTTTACATGAAGAGCGCTGTTTTCATCTCGCCCCATGGCTTCGCCGCCAACACCAGACGGATTCTGTGAGCCCATTACAAAGATTAGCTTCAACGTGTTCAATACCAGACAAACTTTTTCGAACAAACGCTAAGCAGCAATAATAGGTACCGAGTTGGAGTGTTCAAGGTATCCCTCGCACTTAAACGAAATTCTGGGCGTTTGGTGGGAGCATCAAAACAACGGTGAATATGTTGCAAATGTTTGAAACATTGCATCGATATCGCGTATTCGAAAGTGAACCTCACCCGTCATCAAGTACCTGATACGATGTAACGATATGCGCACTCCAAGGCGGGGTCTTAGCGTGTTATTTTTCCCGCCATAACAAACAAAACAAAACGTCTCTACTGCACTGCCACTGCTCACAATACTCCCCACGGGCGTTTGCCGCGAGCACAACCCGAAACAAACGGTGAATACGTCGTAGATCGCAAAAATCAACTTCCATTCTACTTACCACATTCGAACAAAAACACCTTGTCTCTTGTATGCTATATACCGACTTGGGTGCTTCCAGGCTCACCGAGAGTAAGCACAATACGTCACTGCGCCGCTTGCATCACGCCCGACAGGCTTGCCGCAAGCACACACAAAATAACTAACGGTGAATTGATCGCGAAGACGAGCACCAACTCTACATTCGACATTACGAAGCGTATTCGAAACCTACAAAGACGAGCAATACCTTCCTTCGCTTCCATCAACGGCGAGCACGGAGCACGAAACATACTTGCCTACCTGCTGTGCGCGCATACCCCAATAATAGGCTTGAAGATATGAGGCGTTCTACAATGAATGGAGGTTCACCCTGATTTTTCTGAGGCTCTTCACTTAAGGAGCTCCACGCCTCACCCGAAAGCTGACTTGAGCAAAAATCAAAATGCATCGAGGCGAATAATCCCATAACCCCTAAGTCTGCAAAACGTTTTTGTTTTTTTTGTCGAAATCAAGATTGACAGGGGTCAAGGAACCCCGCCTTTCAGAAACAAAATAGCGGAAAAAAATGAGCTACCTCTTTCGTAGAACGGGTCATATGATGCCTCGAGATCACGACGCCGCCATTGAGTAGGTTCTCTCCCCTCGCACGACATGCTCTCCCCGACGTACTGTACAAACGTTAGACACGAAAAACATAAATTGACCGAAGAAACAACGGTATAATAACTACACGCGCCTTCATGTATGTAGCTAACTCTCTCTATCTGACTTTCAAAGCGTATTTCTCCCCGATAAAGTGTCTGTTTTGAAACGAAAATCCAGCCGCACAGCATTCGAAAGGAAGTCGACCCGTGCAACGAAAGATCGGAATGGGTTTTCTGTGTGAGAGGGTAGACGACATAGCTACTACTCCAGTTTCCGCCCGTCCCGCAATATTACCGCCGAACTGAAACACACGCAAAACTCGTGTGTAAGACACTTCGATAACAACAGCCGAGCTTCCCCTGCAAAATTGCCCAACCCACAACGAAAACACACCGGCATAATATTTGTTCCGCAGATTGCCGCCACCGCAAGCAGCGTAGATCTAGGGAAGCAGAGAACGGATCTCGCCGTTGCTGCGGCGATTGCAGGTTGCGCTAGCAGACTGGGACGAATGCAGCGTCCGAAGCCCGGTGGAAACACGCCCCTTCCGTAATCCTCAGCTCGGCAGCGTCCAGGCCGGCGTTGTTCGACATGACGGTTCCCGTACAGTTCTCGAACCGGATCTTGACGGCGTTCTGGAAGGTGTTGCCGTTGAGCTTCGTGCCGTCTGCCGACGCGAGCTTGATGGTCTCAAGACCGCCGACGAGGGTATTCCGCGTGAAACGGTTGTCCTGCGATCGCCCGGAATCCGCCACCCATGGGTCATCGGACCCTTCGTACATGAAAACATTGTATCTGTGGAAAACGAAAAACGATCATGAGTTGAAGGTTATCGCAAGTCGACGTTGAGACGTATGGTTCAGGCTGTGCCCAGGTATGACTGAGGTGGTGCTGGGGTTGCCGCACATTTGACATATGAACGAGGCGCATTCTCAAGTAAACAAACATGGACGTGTTGCTACTTGAAAACATGCTGGTGCGAGGGAAAACGAAACTGCATCCACTGCAGCGAGGAGGCCTTCATGGCGCAGAGTACCCCGAGTACCTGCAATATCTGAAATCGAATTATCTGGACAGACTGGCTAACCTGGTGAAGTTGGTCACGACATTTTGTCGGAGGAGTACCAATATCCATAATCGAAGTATGTGGACAGACTCACTAACCTGGTGGAATTGGTCACGACGTTGTCGGAGAAGACATTGTCTCCGCACCCCACAGACAGTCGGATGCCGTACTTGTTGTCCGCAAAAAGGTTGCCGGACACTTCGGCGTTGAAGCTCTCCATCAGAGCTATTCCGGCGTCTCCATTGTCGTGGACGTAGTTACCTTGAAAACCGTGATGGGGGAGCGCGATAACAAAAATGGTATGTGGTCAATCGGTTTGTAAAGGGCGGCCATGGCAACAAGAGTTCGGTCCGGAGTCGGAAATCAGTGCAGCGCACACCCGAATTAGCAAGCACGTTTGTTGCCTACTAGGAAGTGTTTCAGCCCGGTGCTCACATACACAAGCTGGGGCATCTTCAACGAGGTCGGCAAAGTGCATCGCTCATGCTGTGATGAAATATCAGAAAATACAATTTCAACCGGCACCGCCCTTTCACTTCAAGAGCAGGGAGTGAATACGTGAAGAAATGGATCAAAAGTACCACTGACCGACTTAGCCGACCCGAAGAACGCACCCTTCCCCGCGACTAGGTGTTATGGTCGGATGTGACTAGAACCCAAAAATATTGCACAAAACACGATTTAAACCAGTTTTGTCGAACCCCTTCCCAGGGAGCAAGTATCCGAATAGACTACAGAAGCCTTCTACGATAGAGGTTCACTCTAATTTTGCTGAGGCTCCTCAATTAAGGAGCTGCATACCTCACCCGAAACATACTTCAGCAAAAATCAAATTGCACCCCGATAAATAATCCCATGGCCCAAGTATACAAAAACTCCAATTTTCGAAACAAGAATGGCATTCCGGCGAGTATGGGTTAAGAAAACCCGGCATCCAGAAACGAAAATGTGCTACATCTATCGTAGGACGGGTCTACAGAACTTCCTGCAGTGCATCACATGTTGCGGTGCGCGAGATATCGTCCTTCAACTCCGTCCCCCCACCTTTGACGATGGCGTCGTCACCGGACCTGTGCAGGAAAATGCCCGCGGAGTCCTCTCCACCGCCGTACACCTCATTACCCTGACCATCGATCGGCAAACATGGCAACAAATAAACATCGGGGAATATTGGATTCGTTCAATTCAAGCGGAAAAAACACGTAAGCGCGGGAAACACACACGAGCTTTTTTTGACGAGCACACCAGCGCGTGGTACACCCTTACCCGGACGCTGCAATGCCACCGTAAGTAAGTGTACACCACAGTGTCGACTTCAAATACTTGAGCTAAGTTGCTTTGATTCCTGTAAACTCGACAGAACTTCTGGAAAGAGTCATCTTGCACCTGCGGATTGGCGAGGACCTCTGCAGACGCGTTCTACGATGGGGGTACACACAGTCGGGGAAGAACCCGTTCTGAGCCCCCACGGCGTCCTTACCTTGTGGTCCATATTTTCGGGCATATAGCGTGCCTACACGTACGAGGGCCGTGTAGTATCAACCGTATAAATATGTTTGTCGCCAATCAATCGCGCGCTGTACCTTGGGGGGGCATACAGTAGGAGCCTCTTGAAGTTTATGGTGAATCTCTTTCGTAGAACGCCTCTTCACCGCATCTCGAAAACAGCGAGAATACGCAAGCAATACGACATGCCATATACCATACACGGTATCCCAGGATCTGCCTTCCTTCAATGTTCATACCTGGATCGATGCTCCGTTGCATCGCTTGGAGGCGATGATGCCGTGGTATACGTTGTTGTAGACCTCGTTATCGTGGATGGTCAAGAAGTCGCTGTCGTCGTGGGGGTCAAAGCCGTAGCCGGAGTTGTCGTGCATCTTGTTCCTCCTCCAGTCTCCCTGCTGGTGGCCGTACGTGTAGACCCCGAAGTGGTTGTGGTGGATGTCCGAGTCGTAGATGTTACCGTAGACGTTGACATTGTCGAACAGCTCGGGATTACTCAGGTCCTTGCAGAACCCTCGCACCTGGGGTCACAAGTGTGATTCAGTATCGCCCAGGAGTAATTGCCAAGACGGGGGTGGAAACAAACGCGAGAAAACGATAGTCGACGCATTCTGGGGCACAGTGCAGTAGTAGTAGTACCTGGTTCTATTTCTGGTAGCACCGTTTCGGGGAGTAACGCAATACGTTCAAGCGAGTGTAACAGAACGCATCCCACTATTAGGGTCAGTCAGTCGAGGTATATATTAACTTAACCACAGAAGAACGAACGCACTCAGCAGCCTGCTCCCGTCTACTCCTTGGTAACACTCGGGCCTGACCCCACCAGCACCGGAGCCCCTCCAACTGTGTCCCGAATCGATTTGACCGTCATAGCAAACACAACAAGAGCCGGATGTTGAAGACACCACCAAAACGTAAACGAAAGGAATTCAGCAACCACGATAATAATGTCGTGCTCTATTACGGGGGACCGTAGTTAATAGGACACATACATGGTACACTAAAAAACCTACATATTTGACCATTTTTTACTAACAATATTTGGTCCTACTGGTATTTACTATGGACCCCCGTCATAGCAATGAAACCCAGCAAATAAATGCCGTACCTCACAACACCAGCTTATTCTCTATTCTGATCGTTGGTTGGGTTCGTTGGGAACAAAGCAACCGGTTGTCTGAGAGCTAATCCCAAATATTCCACACAACACTGGCAGTATAGAGTGTACTAGTCGCATACTACAAGCCGTGTCAGTGAAGACGACTAGGAAAACAAACTAGACATGCACAAAGGATTCGGGGTAAACCAGGTATGGCAGGAAACAAGAGCACTACAGTTTGGTCTCGTTTTGAATCGTCAAACAGGACTACCTTCTGCGGGCGTTGCGCCATTTCCAACGTCCTAACCTGTTCTTAGATCGTCTGTCGCTTGGATTTGCATCCGGTCTGTGGTTTGCTGGATAGTTAGACGTTCCAAATGGTGCCTACAAGATAAATACTGTTTTTAGCCCATCTCTATCGGAGTATATTGAACGGAGAGGGGAGTCCCGTGCATGGTAATGTAAGTAGGCAAATCCGCCCCTCTAGGTGTATGCCGCCTTGATACCGGAAACGTGCATTCGCCACAAAGTTAACTGAGACACACTACCTGCCCGAAAACTTCGAAAATGAAAACGAATATGGGCAGTGTTGTATTAATGCAAGCCACCATCCAAAACAAATGTGATAGCCCCCCTTACCTTCCAAGTGAGCCCGTAGCTCTCGCTGTCCTGGAATCCAAGGTACCCCATCTCGCTGTCCTCGATGTCCATGCGCGCCTCCCCCATGTTGCTCTTGGCTCTCCCGTCGCACGCCTGAGTTTCGTCGGTGATGGTTTCCGAGATGACGCTGATGAACGACCGCCCATCTCCTACGTTTTTGTCGACGGCGTTGATCTCAGTATCCCAGGCGAACACCTGAAGACCGGGGGCGGAGGTGTAACGACAACACGAGAAGCTACTACTTGAGTACATCTCGTGAGGCAAGGTGTAAAAACCAACAGTGCAGCATAATTGTTCAACTTTTTGAGGCACCACAGCAGTAACCCAGGAACCGAAAACCTGGCGTATACATGACAAGGAAGGCGTGCACAGGGAGAGCTAGTGGGGGGCATGAACTATACAACAAATGAGCCGCAAAAAACAGAGTGAGCCAAGGATCACAAAACTAGGCAGTAACGTAAATGACAATGCAGTCAGAAACTGAAACAGTAGCTCTGTGGCGTTTCATAAATAACTACATGTCGTTGCACTCTGGTCGCTCAGCTACGCTTACTCAAAGTAGGTATTCAACCCACTTGATGTGTCGCACGCGTCATCAGGAGCGTGCAGTAGTATCCGAGGTTAACCACGATACCACCGGCTGTTGTTGCGCAATACCTTATGTGATCATGACATTGCCAACCCATGGCTGCGTCATACTATCGCGGCAGTGACATCCCAAAACGACAACATGGGGCTTCTCATGGCCCAACCACAGAGCGTGTTGATGGTTCGAAACGGTCGGACTCATCCCACGGTAGGGGATGCACACTTTTCCCTTGTAAGGCAACATTGCCTGACCCGTTGAGGTCGTCTCGTGGGCAACTATTATTAATAGTATACCCATGAGTATTGCACTGGTCCACCAGCAAATTTTTCCTTCCAGGTTCGAAGCTCGTAGCGCATAGAAGCGTTGGTTGAGTATCACGAACACGCTTCTTGGGATTCCTGGTTTGGGTGAGATCACGAGGTCCTCATCTGGGAGGAGACGTCCAAACGTAAGCCGCCACCCCAGGAAGACATTGCTCTTTAGTGTTTTGAATGGCCATTGCCGTTCATCAACTCGAATGAAACATTTATATGGAGGCTGTCATGTCAACACCACAACAAAGGCCGTCGTCGTTACAGCGCCACTGCGCGGCCATGTGGTAGTACCATGATGGCGGCATGGCCCTGCAATCGGGCGCTACCAAAACCTCGAACAGGGCGCCTCCCCCGTCAACGGGTAATGTTATTGGGTTATGAGCCTATCCTTATCGTATGTGCCAGGCTGTGTGTTATGTTAGGTACAAAGCAGTATGGACCTGGGGGCCGACGACTACTGCTATCAGGTTGATGCCTTTGGCTCTGCTCTGGCCAGGGGACGCCATGAACACAGTTGTCTGCGCACGCCGTACAAACGGTGCAGCGCATACCTATCACATATTGCCTCGAAACACCGAACGTTGCCCATGTACAGGCTTCATTCGGGATAAAAACATACCGGCGCTCATACCGCTGCTGTGCAAAAAAAAAACACATCGACGAGCAGGCGTTGGGGGGATAGCGACGATGTCACAACGTTTTTCTCGTTCTACTATGTACATACATTTACCGTAGAGCCATCCCACAGTAGGGGTGCACCAGAAGTTCTTGAGCCCCTCACAGTAGGAGCTCAATATCTCACCCGATACAATACTTGGCAGAAGTTCGTTCGTGTCACCCGACCGGCACTTGTATGCGCTACTCCTAAAACAACACACGAGTAACATATTTCATCCTAACTGGTAGTTCCTCACTTAAGGAACTCAATTGACTCAGTAGCTATACAATCGATCGCTCAAACAACAAGGACTGACCTTGGTGCTTACGAAATCGAGGTTCCCACCGTAGCCACGCAAGTTGATGTAAGTTTCACTAGTGCTCAACAAGCGCAGCTCGTCGGCGTCGCCACCGGCGGATGTGCCGTGCACCTGGTGACGAGAAAGCAGGGGGCGAGAAGACGTTGGCGGAGCGTTTGGGCGAGCATAGTTTGTTGGAAGATTCACAGACGCACGCACAAGTTAAGGTCACCTCGATGTTATTATTTGTCTGAGGTTTATATCCTCCGACATAGTGGGATACACAAATATTGAGCTCACTACACCTCCACGCTTGGGCTACGTGCCGTACGTCAACGTAACCCTCCGGTCCCGTTTCAACAATAATAGAACCGCCTGCCGCCACCACTGTGCCCTTGACCCGAACAGATATAATTATTCGTGTCGAATTTGTAGCTTACCCAGGATAGACTGTAGGACACCTGGAACACAAAAAGTTTACAAGCAAGTCTGAAGTCATACGCGCAATAGTTGACGAGTACACTCATTTTTTGTTGCTGGGTGAGGTACTCTTTTTTGTGGTACTACTACTGTGAACAACATATTCGCCTGATTGAGAGCGTAGTATCTGATTGAGAGCGAGATTGCGCGATACGTTGTAGCCGGGCTACCACTGAGAGGTGGAGCTTGCTGTGTAGCTTGAATTGAAGGGCTAGCCCGTAGCTTCAAGCCGCTACCCTGGTCATCGTGTGGGAGTCTCTCGTTGTGGAGCTACAGCCGGGAGCAGAAGCTACAGTAGAGCCCACCGCCCGAGGCGAAACAGTTTGAGGCAGGAATAGCCAATCTGGGGAAATCTAGCAACTTGTCTAGCTCCTAGCTGCAGCATCCGATGACGATGACACGCATATGCTCGCGACGCTGCTGACGAGACCTTCAAGTTGCGCCGCTTCTTAGAATAGCCCGTCCCCTACTTGCCAAGAAATGGCAAGAAAGAGGCGTCTGGACCCGAAATTTCAATTTATTTGGCTCTCGCTCTCAATCAGATACTTCGCTCTCAATCATCAGGCGAATATGTTGTTTACCACAGTGGTCCAGGTACCAGGTGCCTGGAGTTGGTTTCGTTAGAGCTTTTATTGGCCACCCCACTGATTACCCTTCTCGCACTCCTTATGTTCTTGCTTCCTCGTACCGTATCCAATAGTTAGTTGCCACCCTGATCCGGGGTCACGAGGTGGGCTCTTCATCGTCCTTCCCACTTTTGTTGTGGTACTTTCCTTGGAACATTGCCGCGAGAATAGTTCAGCACTTACTTTCTGGAGCTCCTTGTTCTTCGAGGAGCTTCGGAGGAAGAAAAAAACCGCATGTATGTCTCGGATCAAAACCGAAACGCCAGTTAGTTTGTCAGCAGTGCCCATGCGTTGGAGGTGGGACTTGGCGGCATTTTAAGTAGCCATATATATACCTCTGTTTGATACCATCTTGGTCGTTATAGGATGCAACTTGGTTTCTCCTCTGTTCCATGCGCTATATTTTAGTGCGAAATAATAATCCAGTCTCTGCCAGCGTTCCTCAGGTAGGTACCAGTTTAATCATACAGGTATACCAGGCACACTACTATCATCCGTGCCTGGCACTGATGCCGCCTTTTAAGGCCGTTGCTGCTGCTGCGAGATAAGAGTACTTTGTACATGAATATAATGAACCACACTTGATAATATCGTGCATAATATTCATTTGCCTGGTATACTATTATACCTGGTGTCATATATCGCAAAAGACACAGCAGCATACTGCTGCTGCGAGATAAGAGTACTTGTACATGAATATAATGAACCACACTTACTTGATATCGTGCATATTCATTTGCCTGGTATACTATACCAGACTGAAGCCTGGTTATGGCCATCATCGTCATGATGCACTCCTTTCTTTGGGACCCAAGTAACTAGCATGGTGCCATCTGGGCAACTTTGCGTGTCTGTATGCTCCAGTGCCTGCCTTTGGTATTTTCTTTCCCCCCCGCCCGTGATTATCGCTTTTTCGTCCCTTTCGTTTTTCTTTCATTCCCGTTTGTACCTCTTTGTGTCTTTGTTTGTATGGTCCGTTTTGCCTTTTTTTTTGCGTTTTGCTATCTGCTTCTGTTTTAGTTTTGTTTTTGTTTTTCTTTTGCTTAGCTTCATCTTCTTTTTTTTTTAGGCTTTTGTCTGCTATTAATAGTCTCCTTTTTGCTTCCCTGGTGTCCGCAGTGGTGGAGTGCGTATGCTTGTTTTTTGTTTTTTGCCTCTGTTTTTTACTTGAGGTATTTCTTCCACTCCAGAGTTATTATTGGAGCCTGTCCTGCGACCACGGACTGCATTGAATTGTGAGTTAATGTGAGAACAACAACAACAACAACCTGGTGCCATATATCGCAAAAGACACAGCATAGCATACGCGCGCCCATGATGTTCACAATGTTCAGAATGCAGAGTATATCAATCAAGGATGGCGAGAGACAGAACTTTCGCCTTACCTGACGACAAACACTAAATTTGGCCCTGTGTGAACTTTAGATAAACTATATTATTGGAAAGTTTTAGGTTTTAGGGTGGAATACTTGATCCTACGCTCCTGGTTGACAGCGCTAGTCCTCCCTGTTTCCATATTTATTTATTATATTTCCAGATGTCCAGCGGTATATCGTAACTGTACTGCCTGGTGTGTGTTGCATTCAAATTCAACCGTTCCTTCAACTACATCGCGCTTCCCCTTCGCTATTACGGGGGGCCATAGTTAATAGGACCTATGGTAAACACAAAAACCTATCCATTTACTTATTTTCACTAACAACATTTGGTCCTATTTACTATGGTCCCCCGTAATACCTACACCCAGTGTCTGTCCCGAATTCTATATCCTAGAGAGATACAAATCTTGGGGTCACAGGCTGTGAGATAGAGAAAAACTCAAACGGAAAGAAAAACAAAGAAATGGAAAGATCAAGTGAAATTCCAACGTACCGGGTACGATAACACAGCCGTACAAGAAATATATATCACAAAAAAATACAAAAGGCCATGAAGGCGAACTCACAGACAATTCTGACAGGAAACAAAATACAAGACTTAAGTGACGATTACACACTTATATATATATATATATATCTGGAAGGCTATAAAATAATATTTTTAATAATATGCTTGCTGTAGGATTGATACAAGAAATGCGTGTCTGATACATGCCCGCCCACCCGTGAACTATTAATAGTGACGTATCTATTCATAATATCGTACTTTACGTACAATGTGTATACTGCTGTCTGTCTTCGTGCGGTAATATGTATCGTAGTCGCTGGTCGATCTCGCGCTGGCCTAAAGCATGGTGTGCGATGCACGTTCCCCATGTATGTGTAGCCTCCCTGCTGCTACCTACTGTAGATTATGCCTCCCGAAACACAGACGCGAGCGACATGTCATCCGACACACATACATGCACCAACAGCGCCCACCACAGATACTTGAAACGCTTTCGTACCTGGAGAGTAATACCGTCTTCGACATAAAGGGTCTCCGTGAGAAGCCAAGTGCCTGTCGCGGCACTGCTCACGTTGCCGCTGCCCGACTCCACCGCGAACAGTGGCACGCTGCCTGCCAGCTGCTCCCAGATTTGAGTCAATGTTACGCAACCCCCTCGGGTGGTGCCGTCGGCCGACTCCAGGTACAGCCGTTCCGATGCCGCGGAATACCTGAGCAGCGCCGTCGCATTTGAGTCGCACTGGGGTTTGGCGATAACATCGTTCGGCGAAGGGGTGTCTTCTGCCTCGACTTGCTGCCTGGAAGCCAGAAAAAGGCTCATCGTCACGATGCTGGCAGCCGCTCGAAGCATTGCAGCAGCTGCTTCTATGACAATATGTGGTGATAGACGCCTCGATCGTCGTTGTTCCCTTCGGCCGTTTGGTCTATATCTCAAACTCGGCGCTTTTAATGCTGCGCGATGGGATGATGAGAGTGGTGGGGGGTGAGTGGTTGGGGTAGCGGGAAATCCTTGCGTACGGACGTCGGACCCCGGAAGGCTGCTCAGACGGACGGGCTATCTGTTAGAACCTATGATATGCATGTGAAGTCGGCAATGGTACGCTTACTACGTGCTGCGTGTGGTTGCTTGCGGTGAAACAGTTTGTGAAATGCGTGTGGTATTACCAAAGTATAACATCTCTCAAGCCGAACGAAACGCATACATACATACTTGGTACAAGAGCGAAAAACATATTTTGCGTACCAGGTTTGTTTCTATTTTAATAGGGGTATATTTTAATCCATACCAGGTACCTGGTATTTTGTACTAGTATGTACTGCTGTTTTTGTAACTCTCTTCTCATATATATATATAAAGAAAATCACGAACGAACACTCCCAAAAGTTTGCGTTGTCTATGCTATTAACCAGTGGTGTGTGCGGCGTATCGCGCTAGCCGCGCGCCCCCAGGTTTCCCACAGTGGATGGATGTCCTTGCTTCACCTTTTACCAGTGATGATGTGGCTTTCTGTGAAGCTGTTGTCTCGTACTGCTGTTGGATACTATTAATAACACTACTATTGCGGGGGGCTATAGTTAACAGGACCAAATATTGTTAATAAAAGTTTTTAAACATATAGGTTTTTATGTTTACCATAGGTCCTATTAACTATGGCCCCCTGTAATATTAATACCTGGTAGTTACCAGTAGGCCTTTTGGGAAAAGTGTTCACGGTGTATTTGCGCACCAACGTACGTGCTGCTGTGTTGGTCAACTTCAGACATATCTTGAGTGCGCTTTCTTCGTATCGTGTACTTTTAGGCTGCCGAGTTTCGATTTCTGATTGATGGATTCTCGGATCTTCCTAGGTTTCTAGCACGTTTGTGTGACCACGGACTCCCTTTCATTTGAGGGTCAATGTGAGAACGACATCAATATCCTGGCTCTGAGTAGTGGTCTGCAGAACGGTTCAGTTCCGGGGTCTCCATAAACGAATCTTCGCGGTTGCTCGTCGAGCGTGCTGGCTTACTCTCACTTCGTCCTATGATCAGGAGTGGGGCGGGGGGGCGCGATAATAGAAAGATAATACGAATATCCGTGTTCGTACTGCTGTACGCACTTTTTTCCGTTCCCCATCCCATCCACAGCAGTATCATTCAAATTTTCGCCCTTGGTTTTCTGTCTGCCTCGTACTACTTAGTAGCTACGACACGGGTTCATAAATATTGTATCATAGGCTCTTCTCCCTCCTCCCCCACTGCGGTGCGTGCCGCCTCGCATTTGTATCGCTAGAATGACGAAGCACTTTCTTCCGTCGTGGACTCTCGCCGAATTGTGCGCGTAGCATACATACGGGTAGGAAGCAGGTGGGAGTTACTTGATTTCAGGAAATGAAGGTTCGAACTCCAATACGTTGTTCAGAAGTACAGAACGTCAGATGCAACGAGTTCGGGGTCCTCTTCGAAGCCATTTCGTTATGATACGCGCAAGTGGTCACCGATAGATTGCTCAAAGACCCAAGAACATTTGTGTGGACCTAGCGGGGTCGTCCTGGAAGACGTTACTCGAGGTGGGTGTCAAAGTCGCGCCGCCATATTATGTGTAGGAGAGACAAAGACATATTATATATATATACAAGCAGGAGCGTAGAGACAGGAGGCGCTAGCACTTCCACCCCCACCAGTCACCACTACTAACCAATATCGGTGAAGTGATTCGCCCTGCATACCTACCAGCACCTCACAACTACGAGTACCTCTCTCCTTTTTTCACACATTTATTTATCTACCAGGTATGATGTGTAAGTACCATGGTTGGGGTCCCACGACGAATGACAATATATATAGTCGGGGTGTTTATTTCAAGTTTTTGCAGTATGTGTGCCTCGTGCAGCTATTAATAGTTGTGCGTACCTACCTCCTGAACATACTTGATGCACATTTCGTGAATGTTTGCCTGTCGTTTTTTTGTTTGTTGCGTCGTTTCGCCTGCCGGTTTTCGATGCTGGTTTCGCTGTTAGTTATTCGTCCGACCACCACAGCCCGGCCAACCTCTGGGCCAGATTTAGGTACGTATTTATACGTATGTGACAGCAAATAAACTACAAACGAGGGAGGAGGGATCTTAAGGTTGGTAGGCTGTTCCAGTGTTTAGGTTCCTGTTGGGATCAAGGTGCGGGCGATGACGCGAAGACCCAACCCCCCAACCCCTGACGCTAGCCCTAGCCCTAACCCTGATCCTAACCCTGACCCCAAACCGGAGCCAAAGGGGGCATAAACTCGCCCTAAACGCAGCTGCGCCGCGTTTGCATCGAACCAGGAAATTTCTCAGTTGCGCACAACGAGTACGAAGTAAGTGCAGACCACGCTATTAATAGGTAAAGTCAAACTATCCCTGAAGATCCCTTCTCCCAGATTGCTAAACCTCCTCTGCAAACGAGGTACAAACAGTAGAGTCAGTCAGATTCGGCTTTGACGCGGGAAACACCAAAACGGCGATATGGCGGATCTCAGTTACAAAAACAAACATGACTGCCGGTGGTACAAGTACGACGTTGGGTCGACATCAGGCTATCATACGACTCTCTTCGGTACCTGGGTGTAGGGGTTACGCTCAAATGCTACCATTTAAGTATCATTGGTCCTGGAGTTCTAATCCCACCACGGTTAAAATGTTACCAGGTATTTATTTTTAAACAAAAAAAAACATCTACTACTGCTACGAGCGCGTCGTGGCGTGGGTAGAAGCAATTTGACGCCAGTCGACGAGGTTAGAAAGAGGGCTGCAGCCATTCATTCTTGCGATAAAAGGCAAGAGACGCACCGCAGTGTGGGGGAAAGAAGCGGTTGTTTTTGTTTTGTTCTCCTTCATAATAAAAAATATTTGTCCGACATTTTCTCCCTCCCTTGTAGAAGAAACCCAGCCCAGGGTCACGTTGCAAGCTCTCGTCCCCCCTCCTTTCTTCGGTTCGTGCCTTCACACGTTCGTCGCGAGAAGACTTCGGTCGTTTCTTCCCTAGTTGGCACGCGTCAAATTGCCGCTGTATACCCACGCTACGCTCTCTCACCAGTTAACTGGTTTGTTTTATTATTTTCGTGAATACATAGCGAAGTAATCTCCACGACGGGATTTTACGTCACGGCATCATCTATGTTAATTCTCGTAACACTATTCGAGGGTACCACCAGGGCGACCGGCTATGTCACTCGAGTTGTGTGTGTGTGTGTGTGTGTGTGTGTGTGTGTGTGTGTGTGTGTGTGTGTGTGTGTGTGTGTGTGTGTGTGTGTGTGTGTGTGTGTGTGTGTGTGTGTGTGTGTGTGTGTGTGTGTGTGTGTGTGTGTGTGTGTGTGCGTGTGTGTGTGTGTGTGTGTGCGTGTGTGTGTCCGTGTGTGTGCGTGTGTGTGTCTGTCTGTTTTCAGTACAGATTGCCGTTCGCTTCTATGCATACCCCGGCACGCGCAAACATCGCGAATGAGTACTCGTGCAGACTGACAGTCCCACGGTCTGAGGGCGAGGAGAGTGTGCCAGGGGACGTTTCGGACGTGCACTTCCCCTTCATCTCCGTCTTCAGAATATTCCTTTTCCCGACCGTCGCACATGCAACTGTTTTTTCTTTTTTTGGCGGGCTCATACTTTATGCGGCCAGCTAGCACTTTGTAGCTACTTGTACGAGGGCGCGTCACGACTATGCCCGCGTAGAATATTTTCCCGTTCCTATAGTACATGCACAACGATCGACCTGTCCGCGTCTTCCCAACAAGCTAAAGCTGCTACCACCCGTGGCATACATAAATATTTCGCACACACATACTCAAGCAACGAGTGCCCTGCCAGCGAGGTGGTCCCAACCCTCATCAAGGTTCGATCCTGACGCCGTCTACGTACACGGCATGCCGACCATATCCCGCTCGAACCTCGGCTTCACAGTCATCCCGTCGCGCACGACTGAAATGCTTATGACACCTATACCATTGAGTATTTGCTCTCCTACTAGAGAAGTGCAACGTTAAACCGCCCAGACCTCCGTTCAAAACTTCGGAAACAACGACTCTAGAAACCCTAACCCTAACCCCTAAACAGACAAATGCATGGTACAGTACAGCTTGGAGCAGTGCTAGGCATGGCTGTGGAGGAAACCGTGCTGATCGTCGTCAACAGGTGAGCTGGGCTAGTGGGGGTAGCAGCCTGGGTGCCCGCAATATTGTGCTACACGGAGCGATTTGTGAATGCACTATTTCGGATAGCATCCGGAACTTGATCCCAATGGGACCGGCTGATGGACTCCCGTACGGAGTTCCATGAGAAAGGACTAAACCCATTTACCGACATGGACGATATAAGCTCCGGTCGCGTAGACGTACAATCACGGGCAGAGGCATATACATAACTCGGCGTGATCCTTGGCGGAATCTGGTATCGTTGCCACCGCTTCACTAGTATTGTGAGATTATCTCCGACCAATCACGTAACGACGGGCCAAAAGGTTTAATCGTGTTCCTAGAGGGGGTGTCCGTGCAATGGGACTGATGTCCAGCCCCCACCAGAGCCCACAGGTGTATCTTTTGATAGATGCACGACGGCTACCCTTCGCCGTCGGAGAAGCGAGGATGATGTCGGCCTCCATTTTGGAGCAGGGTTGTGATGCCTCACAGGATTAAGTTCGCGACGTCTTCATCCCTCTGGAAGACCGCCGCAAGACGGAGCAATCTGACGTGAATATCAGTATCAGGCTTGGAGGAGCCTGGATGGGGTACACGTCAGGTCGAGAGTCCCATGATAGGCAGCGCCCGGCATCACCCGGGGAGCTTGGCAGCAGTAGGGACTTGGCGCAAAGAAGAACGCCTCACAAATGCCTCCGAAACAAATCATGCCAACGACGTGAGGCGCAACGACTCCCAAAGTCATAAAAAACAGAATAATGGCCCCTACGAAAGATGATTACACATGCTCGCCACGTTACCAACGCAACTAGCGGGGGGGGCGCTATGTGCAAGGGGTTCGACAGGAGCTTCGAGCACGCCGGCGAAGCGAGTGTCCCAGGTACCTGCGGTGGTGTGAGCTGTGGGCACCATGGATATTAATAGTTTGGATTGCTTCGCTACTCTTGCCAAGCACAGCGTGGAGACACCGAAAACCCATGTCTCCACTAGTTTGCTGGAAAGGAAACATAAATGCCTGCAATAGGTGTGGCGTTGAGCGAGACATTCCCAGGTGCATTCAGTAGTACGAGACAGGGAATCGTTCCCGTCCTCAGCCTGCCTCCGCCGTAGGGCCTATGTGTCTTTGAACACGGTCATGAATGCGGTAGACCAGGCTTCAGACTTGACCCCACTGCGAGGACGGCGACCGGTACTCCTGTGACTGACTCATTTGGTCGCCAATATGCCTGTTAAGAATAGACACACGGGTGTCGGGAGGAGGAGGGGGGGGAATTGCGGTGCTCGGTCGTGTAGAAGGGGCAGAGGGGAGGCACTGTGGCGCGGAGAAGGGGCGCAGGAGAAAGAAACTGGAGGGTGCACACGCTGATACGGTGCGTTTATACCGATTCCTGCTTTGTATCGACGATAGGTATGCGTCGGGTAGAGGGCGGGTAGAGGGTAGGATTGCATACCACCATGCATGTTGGCTATCCCGACCAGTGCTACGCGGGGTTCCATATGTATGGGCAGTGGTCATGCGGTCAGAAGGTCCCTCCTGTAGCAAGTTTGGGGACGGAGGAGTGCCCTCCGATGCGTGTGAAACACCTGGCACTGACCAGCACGCATTGGCTGTTTACTCTAGATGCTTCTTGCAGTAGACGTTTACGCTGTATTAGTCGCATCTTCTTTCAGAAAAATAGGCTATATATAGGAAGCTAACACGACAATGAGAAGCACTACTAGTCGTTTCTTGCCCTGAAACAGACTCGGCTTGCTTGCGAAAAGTATGCGTACTGAACGCGCTGAGACCGGCGCGGAAATACATCGAAATTTCACAACCTTCTTCACTGTATGCCCTCCCACCTGAACCGGCATTTCTTGTGTGAGCTGAGAGTCCATGCACAACACTATATCTCACCCGAAGACGTCGCAACGCTTTCCAGGACTAAACAAGTGCGAGTAGGTGCACAAACACTATGTAGTGCACCATCGCCGCGTAGAGTGAGTGTTCCCGCGGTGATACACGATATATATCAGGCCCCAAATCTACCGTTTCGGATGGCCGAACGCAAGCCACGACGACAGCTGAAGCAGATATTCAACTTTTTTAGTAGGTCACCGAGGACAGCTCTGACCTGTTGGGTTCCACTGTTCATGTCACGCATGCGTGTCAACAGGCCATGACGCCTACTGCTGGGTGGAATCTATTGCTGCGTTGAATCTTGCATTGAGTGATGGTCCCAATGCGTGTGAAGCAACGACCTGAGTCACGGTGACTTTCATAAACGATACCGTTCGTTGTGCCTTCGTTCGATGGTACATTCCTGCAGTCAGCTACCAAACAATGTACAATATCTGAGATAATGTCGAGCATTGTATCTACTCTTTATACGTTTTGAACACCTATTATATACTGCAGCGCGTCTTTTCAACTGGCTGCACTAAATATCTACTGGCCCTATGCAAGGCCATAAAGAACCGTTGATCCCTCATTCAAAATATTGCAAATGGAACAGAACAATGTGTTTTTGCTCAGTTGGGACAAAGCTACGCACGATTCCATACCCCACTATGCGTTGGATGTATTTCCCCCCGACAAGAAAATCACAAGCACCACCCAGCTATCAACGAGTTTACCGTTGTTTAGGTCAAGGCCTTATGACGGTGGGCCCACGTAGACATCGTAGCACGAACCACGTATTGGCCCCTCCTGTCCGTCGATCATCGCCACGGAAGCGAAACGGTTGATCAAGCGTCGCCATCTTTTCTGAAACTAGAGCTTGACTGGTGCAACGGACCACATGATGCCATCATACACAATACGCACAGAACACTCTGATATCCCGGGCACGTTCAGCGTCGACGGTTTGCTTAGCCCCAAAAGGGCAAGCCCGTCTCGATATATAGGTATTTAAAAGGTGCCCACAACTTGCGTGGTTTTGTGCACGGTATTGCAGTCGTTGGTGATGGTGGGAATACCAGTACCATCGAACCATGTTTTCAACGTTTCTTGTCCCACGTTTTGCAAACGGGTCCGTATGCTATGGCGACCAGTGCTTCGTTCGGTCTCTTGCCCACCGTCTGTCTTTCGTCGTGCGTGTCGGTCGTCGTGCGTATAAATATTTGCGACTCGCAGGACGCGCGTCTTCGGCGCAGGTGTAAATGGTATGCGATGTATATGGCGACAACGTCAGACCACCCTTCCACACCGTTGCTGTCGTTGGCCCCTCTCTGCCACTATAGCCCAGTGGTGCTGCCGACGATGTAGCTTATCCCCCCAATGGAGGTCATGCACGAATTGACAACATAGAGCTGAGGTATGCGATTTTCTTAACCGAAATTTCGTCTGTCTGTGCGTACGCCGGAGTACCAGATAGGAATTTCAGGTGATGTACCGCTAATCAACGCCGCTCAAGATAGATGCCGACTTCGTCCCAGCACCATTCTGGTACTCACACCTTAAATCTCCTCGTTAGGAGCGTCATGACCCCGCCAATATGTACGCGGTGATTTCAGCCTTTACAGCCTTCTGACGTACCGCCCGTTCTTGGGTATGCATGTTTGTGTGTCTGGGCGACGCTGGGCCGCCGACCGAATTCTCTAATCGATGACACCCTGAGATCATCACATGTGAGTAAGTGAAAGTGTCTATTGTGTCCGGACTCTCTCCCTATACGCTCGGCGTGTACGATGGTCGCCGCTAGCCTGCATCGAGTTTCACCGGTTTTCTACTCACTTGGAGCTGATGAAACACGCCTGGAAAGGCCAACATCCAGAGAATGAAAGACAGCGCTCGCCGGGCAAAATGCCAGGACTTCCACGTTCGAAGCAATAGTCTGGTTTTATATGACCGAATCCTAAACAAATTCAACGCACTCAGAGAGATTCTGCAACGTGTTGGAAAGAAATACAGACGCTAAGCAGGCGTAAATACTTTGCGCCAATGGGCTAAGCCCTCCGTGCTGAAAAGGAATTCGTCAAACGCACCCCGGGAATGTGCAGCGCCTAAATTCGAGGCGTCGGTTGCCGAAACGCAGGTATGCAGGGCGCGGCTACGCTGCGCACACAGATTAGGTGATGCACGGGTCACCCCTGCAAAAAACCAAAAAAACGATTACATAGCGAGATACCTGGTACCCCACAAGAAGCCCTAATCAGTATTTGACATTTCTGAAGATGATACGCCTAACAAGAGGACCAACTCCGGCTATGGTGAAAACAATAGCATTACCACTAAAGGATCACGTGTCATTCGAATGCCTCCCGCTGCTGTTGAAGATGCGACGACGATGGATGGTTTTATGTGGTATTCCAGGTTATCCTTCAACCCAAAAATATAGTTGAATGAAATTACTTACCTGAACCACACCGGGACCCGGAACCTGATACATCATCTGTCCGGTATCGCTAGGTAAAACCCTTTTTCTATCGTCTTCAGTCACCAAAAGGGACATTTTCGAGTCGAATGCACCCACACAAATTAATTTTATTCTGAGTTGTTATTTGACTCCGACAGTCGACTACAATACCAAGCAGGTACCAAGCATTGTCGTGCTATTTAATGACTCGACCGCCTCCACGTACTATCGCTCGACTACCTGTTGCTATTATATTCGCCCCATTCCGAGCGCCCGCCAGTTGATGACACGCTTACATGCTCACACGGGCAGCCAAAATGCCGCTCGCGCCGGCGAACCCACGACTCCACGTACTACTCTTAATCCTGTAATTCTCCACCCGATCACAACCGTCCATGGATAGAGTAGACGCAGCCATACTCTGTGTGTACGCTTTTTCCGGGATTGTCTGCATCAAGATATCTCTTACACGTGCAGCGTGTTTGTACACGTGCAGCGTGTTCGTCAAACGTTCGTTCTTACCAATAGTATAACGAGTAAATACGCACATTTCATGTTCGCAAAACATCGCCTACGAAAACGTCCATATAAAATATGCCACAGGGTTCGGTGTAGTCTTGTGTGATCCCTCCACGAACGGAAGGAGCACCCATGGCCAAGCCAGGGTGAGAAAGCGCCGACATTTTGCGTTTGTTTTTTCCCCGCTCAACCCCGCACAAGAATATACCACTGGTCCATCTAGCTTTCCCTATGTCAAATCTTCACCACCGGCGTACCGGCGGGCTTGCGACAAAACCGTGTTGATACCGGCGTGGGTTATCCGACATACAACAATCAAGCAGCATCGGCTCCTCGTTCGTAGTGCAGTGGTCAGTACGCACCAAAGTGCCGTCATTTTCATGGGCAGGTGGAGGAGTTCCGTGTACACCAAGCAAGACGGTGCCACGAAGTTCAAGTAGAATATTTTGGGTCCCACATGCGCGCGAAAAATGCCCCTAATCGTGTGTTTCACGATACTTCTACCCAGTCTTGCGTGCATACCAAATATATCTACATGACACAGCGCAGCAGTAGCGGTACACGAGGAGACGAACATACCGTACGGTTCCAGGCGTACATAATATGCCTTATATTTAAATTCCTCGGTGGTCGCCAGAACGCATTTTGCGGAACCCCGACAATGCGATGGCAGGATATTCGTAACGACGGACTGCCGTAGTAGCTACAATGCCGATGCATGTTTTCTGCATAGCGATCCCGACAAAACAGGCCGCTTATACGTGGTATTGCGGCGTAGAACCAGCCCACTCACACTTCTGAGTATCCCAATCAGAGAGCGGAACGGAACTGAATATCTCCCCCTAAGAATCGCGTAATCGAGCGCCCTCCACCGATACAAGACACCCAGTATCTGAGGAACCAGGGAGAAACGCTCTCCAACCAACGCATGTATAACGAAGGTTTACCGAACAATGACATCAGTATCACCAAGCGGTGATATACATAGTTCGGGCCAGATGGGCACAGGCACCTGTCGATTCTGGAGTCTCGTACACATACCAGGTATAAAGAGAGGCGAAAATTGAACCCGTTCGGACTACTTGCACCGTCGGTTGCTGCTGCGACTGCTGGTACAGCTAGCAGACAGGGGTAAAGGCAGAACCCGATTTATCGCCGAAACAAGCGCCGTCGGTGATCCGTAAATCGACATCGTCCAGGCCGGTGTTGCCCGACATGACGGTTCCCGTGCAATCTTGGAAGCGGATGTTTTCCGGGTCCTTGAAGTTGTTGTCGATGAACTCGGTGCCGTCGGCCGATCCAAGCTTGATACTTTCTGGACCGCCAATGATGGTGTTGCCCGTGACAATGTTATCCTTCATCCGCCCAGAATCTGCCACCCACGGCTCATCGGACCCCTCGTACGAGTAAACATTGTAGCTGAGGACGGAACACGATCGCGATTTGGGGACAACCGCCGGGAGTGAACACGAGTTGGGCACATACAATTCGAAAGGTCGACTATTATTGTTTTCCCGCCACTGGCAGATGGTTGCTGAAATTGCCGCATGGTACACGAAGAATACACAAGAGTATTGTTGCACCTAAGAAGGCGTATTTTGCCGTAGTCACATCACTGCGACAAGATTGCGCAACATTATGTGCAATAGGGAGGGGACTGCGGAAGTCGCTGCAGAGCACCCGTTGGCTGAGGCCACGGTCGAGGGGTTACGCCCATCCGTACGGCAAGGATAGGAACAGTCTTGCGGATGGCTTCGTGTACCTCACAAATCGTAGGAGTTCAAAGGATCATGCTGGCGTGGAGTAACAAGTAAATCCATGTCGACGGATAGCGCGATTGGCAAAGAAGCCCAAATTCCCAAGAATGTAGTCACTTGTTCGTGCTCTTCCGCACGAACAGGTACCTGTTGGTTGGTGCCAGTACCATGTCCTGGAATTTGACTTGTGATGCTTCATCTTGTGTGTGGTGGTTCCTGAGGTTTCCCTCTCTGTCGTAACCGTCTTCGGACACCAATTATACACGACTCAATACGTCCATCCCAGTACGTCTGCGCAGCCCAGGCTATTCGATCTGAGAGGCTCCGATAACCACTCGGTCTAGTGGCTTTGGATCGCTGAAAAGGATTGTCGATCATGGACAAACTGGTCGTAGTTCCTTACCTGGTGGAGCCGCTGATGACATTGTCGGAGAACACGTTGTCTGCGCACCCCACGGACATCCTAATGCCGTACTTGTTGTCCTCAAACACGTTGTCAGCCACGTCGGCATCAAAGCTCTCCATCATCGCCATTCCAGCGTCGCCGTTGTCATGGACGTAGTTACCTAGAAGATATTTTAGCACAAAGAAGGGCGTCGGTTTCAGTCAATGGAAATTCTTGGTTGGCCAAACCGACAATGAACGTCTGCGATTCGGAACTGTTTCGGTGACCAGCGGGGTTTCATGGTGGTATTTTTGTGGCCGCAACATTAGCCGGACCCAGCATAGACCTGACATACGTCGGAGTACCCCGAGTTGAAAAGCACATCTACAACACACGAGCACGTTGTTCACCTGTGAAGCAGGATGCGTTCTACGTTCGCGCGGCACAATAAACACGTTACGGCTACACGTAGGAGCACAAGATAGACGAAATATTTGTTAAAGTATATCGATAGCAGGGACGGATCCATTGTGTTTCTCTCCTTGCTGCAATGTTACACACCGACCTGTGCGACCGTTTGTGTCAGGTTTGTTAATCATCGATATTACCGCCCATGGGTTTTCTGCGGGAGCCGTTCTCGAATGAGTGTCTTCTCAGTGGGTTGCTCACCTTTGACAACCGCGTCGTCGCTGCTTCTGTGAAGGAATATGCCGACGGCTCCGTCTCCGCCGCCGTACACCTCGTTCCCCTGACCAGCAGAGTAAAGAGTTCATTGGAGGTAAACTCAACAGTAGCAGGGGCCACTTGCATCATGGTTGAACATTAACAGTATATTGATGTGGGCTACATGGCGCTACAGCATAAGCCGAGTTCCTCAACACTAGAAATACTTTTCATCGAATCGCGTCGGCGGGTGTCGATCGGAGGCGTCCACGTTGTCGCCGTGACACTCCGCTCCGACAAGTACGGATCACGCTAATAATGTTAGACGTTGCGTGTGTCGAACTTGTGCTCCGCAATAGGTCCGGTCTAATATTTCGCACATACGGTACCTGGATGGACACCCCGTTGCAGCGCTTGGAGGCGATGATGCCGTGGTTTCCGTTGTTGAAGACCTCATTGTCGTGGATGGTCAAGAAGTCGCTGTCGTCGTGAGGGTCGAAGCCGTACACCGTATTGTCGTGCATCTTGTTCCTCCTCCAATCTCCCTGCTGGTGGCCGTACGTGTAAACCCCGAAATGGTTGTGATGAATGTCCGAGTCGTAGATGTTGCCGTAAACGTTGACCTCGTCGAACAGCTCGGGATTGCTGAGGTCACCGCAGAACCCTCGCACCTGATGGGCAATATAGGCGATTTCGGGATTATTCAACTGTGACGTTGCCAAGGCGACGGAACAAGAGCAACCTCGGAAAATATATTTCATCATGTTCTCCGAAATTGGCTAATCAGCACCGCGCTTCAAAGAAGTAGGACCCTCACACCGTAGAGCTAATAATACCTTCAGCTATTTCGTACCAAAACTTGGCTCAGTACTATGGCGTCGTTGTAATTCGAAAGCAGATTTACATTTTCGTACTTTAACACGAATGTCCACGTTGTCTACGAAATGTAGTGGACGTGCTAGTGGTTATCGGTTACAGAAAATTCGGGCCTAGCGGTACTTGGCCTCGACCTAATGCGTCGTATCGTTAGATAGTAGTCATGGCATAAAAAAAACGCCAATCTATGTACATACTTCTTCCAGCCAATTTATGTCTAAGTTGCGAAAGCGACGCCAGTACACATTGGTGGGGTTTGCACCTCGCCACTGCTCCGCAGAGGAACCAACAAGCCGAAAACGCCCCTCTCGGACGCTCGCACGATATTTGGCAATCCGAAGTTCGGGGGAAATCCCCGACAAGAGCCGCGACACACACGCAATCCATCACAGCTGCTTCTCACAAACAGAAGATACTGCGGCCCCTCACCTTCCACGTGAGGCCGTAACTCTCGC
The DNA here is from genome assembly GCA_031213475.1 of Nereocystis luetkeana. Classification (NCBI taxonomy): domain Eukaryota; class Phaeophyceae; order Laminariales; family Laminariaceae; genus Nereocystis; species Nereocystis luetkeana. The sequence continues at coordinate 9,834,969 of JARUPZ010000008.1, read as the reverse complement.
CGTCGTGGAACCCTAGGTAGCCTATTTCGCTGTCCTCGATATCCATCCGCGATTCTCCCATGTTTCTCTTGGCCCTGCCGTCGCAACCCTCGTCGCCGTTCAAGATGATCTCAGAGACGGTGCTGATGTACGACCGGCCATCATCTTCATCTTCGCGCACGTCGTTCCTATCGGTGTCCCAGCCGAACACCTGAGTAGTGGCGGCGAGAAATAAAACGCGATCTCATACGAAAGGGTTTACATTGAACGAGGCATGGTGAGGTGGGAAGGAGTCCCGACCGTCCACAGACTTCACGCTTTACCCGGACAACAAGCGAAGACCAACACCTCCTTCCAGATAAAGTGAGAGTGTTTGGCTGTAATGAAGTCGGGTACCGAAGACTACAGGGTCACGATGAACGTCAACGATGAAGAGAGGGGCTACGTCGAAGGTAACGGAGAAAAACACCAAAAAGCCACAAGAACGGATTTGCTTTAATACGGCGCGCACGTCGCTCTTTTTTAAACGTTTCCGACTAACCGACAGAGTATATATACGAATATATATATATATATACTGCTGTACGGTTGTTTGGAGCAACGTGTGAGCTCAACCTTCTTGGTGTCTCGTTCGAGCCATCAGGAAATATCGTCGTTGCTTTGTGGTGGGGCGGTCACAAGCACGCACAAACATCTAAAACTTTAAAGAAGCGCGGACGAAACTCGCTTCGACAGAAATAAATTGCAGATGGAAACATCGCTACGTGCTCCTTATTTAACACAAACAAGCGGTAACCACTCCATAGAACAAAACTGCAGTGACCAACTGAAGAAAGTAGGAAGCTTCGACCAACGTATCGCCATGTCGGTTTATACGCAAACAAGAACGCCCGTATTTTGAGTCGGTTGAATAGTGCCAATGTCAGATGGATGGACAAACCGCGCTTGCTGGAACACCAATCATCAACCACTGAAAAGTTACGTGCCCGCTTGAAGTTAAGCCATATTTACCCCGAACACACTGCTGGACATGAGGGCCAGGGTTCGATAATTGGCGGAATCCCCAGACGATGTACCTGGTAGTAGTTTCTGCACATAGTTTTCATGTCGCCGAGAGCGCTAAGGCGTTAGTGTCGGGCATATGATCAAATCGACGTGGATTGGGAAACACTGAACCCTCCGCGCGGTAAACCCGATAGCAGGTACCAGGGTGGGGGTCAGGGATGAAACCTGTGACCACGGCTTGTTCAGAATACTGCATAGTAGTGAGAAAACTCCCACGAATACTCGTAGCTGGAAACTAAACTTGGCGGATATAACAACATGAAACAAATTCACCCAAACTAACCAACAATCTCATGAATAAATGTAAATTTTGTGGCGACGCAACACAAATGTGACTTTAGATTCCTCGCAGACCCTACCGCTCACACCGAACCCAACCAACCTTGGTGCTAACGAAATCCAGGCTACCCCCGTACGCACGCAAGTTGATGTACGTATCACTCGTACTCAGTAGGCGCAGCTCGTCGGTGTCACCCCCGGCAGAGGTACCGTGCACCTATCCAAGCAGAAATGAGAGGGACGAACGGAGGGGGCGGCGGATTCGCGGCCGGTCGATCATCCGGAAAACAATACCATTCCAGTTTCAGTACGAAGTATCGCACAAAAAAATCGAAAGATATGTCAGGGCAGATACGCACGTATGTCCAAATACGCCCACATTGTTCAAGATCTTTGACGGGAGGAACATATATTCCCGTGTCCAGGATGACACAATTGTTTGCCGCTCGCACTGGTACCAGGCAAACCCCAGTGGTTCTCGTTCGTGCGGTGCACGGCAGTCCAAGATATCTTGCGTGCCATGCGAAGCCCTCATCTTTGAGCCGAAGGCAGGGCAACAAGCGCAGTGTGCCCGTCGATACGCACTCAGTCGGCACTTGTTCCACCACAAATACATGTGCATACACAACCCGGCGGCCACATCAACGACAGCTTCCAACATGTATGGCGAGAGAAAAAAACGCTTACCTCGAGAGTAATGCCGTCTTCAATCCACAGGTGCTCCGTAAGAAGCCACGTCCCCGTCGCGGTGTTGCTAACGTCGCCGCTGTCCGGGTCCACGGCGTACAACGGCGCGCTGCCGTGCAGCCATTCCCAGATATCTGTGAGAGTGACGCAACCACCTCGAGTGCTGCCGTCCTCCGACTCGACGTACACACGCTCAGATCCTGAGGAGTACCGGAGCGACACTGGGGTGCTAGAGTCGCACTTTGGTTTGGCGATGGCGTCGTTCGGGGAATCGGTATCCGCTGCGTCAGCTCGCCTTGCAGCTGCCAGGAGGTTCATGATAACCGCCGTTTGGAGCATTGTCTTTGCCGCCATCGGTTTGCGGTAAGTATTTGTTGATCGCTGATTTTGTCGTGAGGTTCAGCTTGGACTACTTGGGAGTGTGCGGTAGATATGTGGTAAGTGATGGGGGGGGTACCGGGTGGGACGGGATGGGTAGCGAGAATTTGCGCTTACCCCATCCCGGGGGCAAGTTGAAGTGCGGAGTTTTTATCCGGCCGGCGGAATATATATGATATGTGGGTGTAGTCGGTACGACGATTTCCCGCGGTTCTTGGCTCACAGAACATTGTGTTGAATTGTACGGCGGAGCGAACAGCAAGACATGCACACGCCGAACGTACGTGCATCACGTGTCTTTTTGAATATATGTGTTCATACGTACCCGCTATACGAGTAGTGGTAAACACTACTCACTGCTGTCATTCCTTTTTGAACACGTATTCATGGGAGACATATATATACACATAGTCGAAGTATATGTAATGTACCGTTTACGCCTCGGAACTATACAGTCATATGTTCGTCAAAGTTCGCTCAGAGTAACTTACATTCGAGCGGTGGTTTCCTGTGTGGGTGTATCCAACCAAGCAGCTACCGGGTTAAGTCGTACGCCGCACCAACCACAGTTTAGTTGTAGGAGTTGCATCGAAGACAGGGGACACCATAGAACCTTACACCTCCCCCTCAGGATTGAATGGGCCATCAATATTTACGACTATATTTAATATTTTTAGGTATATATGTGATGCGTCCCGGGTGACGGATCTCCGAATGTTCACGGCAGCGACGTGGTGCGCAAAATATCGAATACATACTCGTTTCAGTGCGAGAATATTTAACTAAGGGGATGGAAATTGTGGTTTGTCTGTCATCTGTCATATGCAAGGTTATAACGGTCTCTGGAAACGGAGTGTTTGCAGCATCGATGAGATGTTGAATTGCTCCAAAAAAAAAAATATCAATGACAGAAGATGTATTCCTGAGGTCATGCGAGAGATTTGTTTTTCATGCGTTCACTTTTTAATCACACAGCAAAGCTTATCCAGTTATAATAGTCCGAGTGTACCCGTACTACTGCTGCTGCGACCACGAAAAATGGAGTTGAGCTTAGTTAGGACTCTGAAGGCAGCTCATATCCATGTTACACTTATTATATCCTAGTAATATGACAGTAGTAGTAGTAAACTACCACCATTTTTACGGGGGACCATGTAGTCAATAGATCTATGGTATCCATAAAAACCTACCAGGTATATATTTAACCATTTTACTAACAATACTTGGTCCTCTTAACCCCTTGAGAACCGCTGTCCCGTTTTGGGGACAAACTACTTGAAATTTGAGTCGTTTGTCCCCAAAACGGGACTGCGGTTCTTAAAGGGTTAATTAACCATGGTCCCCCGTAATATTTCATACTCCTACTACAACTATTGCTACTCCTACTCCTACTCCTACTCCTACTCTTACTACTACAATCAACATAACACTGTTACAGCTACACAAGCGTACGACTCTGTCGACCGAGAGCTGTTATGGAAGGTACTCACACGCTTTGGCGTACCAACCAAGATGCTGAGAATTATCCGTAATTTCCACGATGGCATGCGGGCTCGCGTGCGTACTGATGACGGCGAGCTCTCGGAATGGTTTGATGTCACACAGGGGCTGCGGCAAGGCTGTGTACTATCACCGTTACTGTTCAACGTGTTCTTCGCTGCTGCGTTACACGTCGTACTAGTACGCTTCAGCCAAGACGAAGCCATTGTAAGGGATTTGGTCCAACTCTGGGAAGCTGGAGTAGTTCGAACAGGGAAGGAGGAGCCATTGGCATGCGTGCGAAGGTCTGTATGGGGCATGTTGTACGCCGACGATGCAGGAATTGTCTCGAAGTCGGCTGAAGGGCTCGCTAAAATGATGACAGTCATCGTGACTGTCTTCGAAGCAGCAGGCCTCACGGTGTCGGAAAAGAAGACTGAGACAATGGTCCTACAAACACCAGACCGGACAACCCTCGCACCACCGCTCGTCATAAAAGCGGCAGGTCAGAGGTATAAGCAGACGACCCAGTTCTTATACCTAGGCGGCGTTATCCACGAAAACGCTGACCTCTCGCTCGAAATCGACCGACGGATCCGCCTCATGCGAGCATGCCTCAAACGGTTCGGCCCGGAGTTGTATGATAGGACGACCGCCCCCCTTAGCCTTAAAGTCCGAATGCTGAAGGCCGAGGTGATTGAGACCCTGCTGTACGGGTGTGTGACGTGGACCCTCAGAGCGGAACACTTTGCCAAGCTTCGAACGGCTCACCACCAAGTCCTTTTGCGAGTCATTGGCTTCCAGCGCCGACTTCATACTGACCATGCCACCCTCTCGTACGCGAAGGCCCTCAAGATGACACGTTGCGAGAGCATCGAAACGACCATTCGTAAACGGCGGCTCTTCTTTGCGGGGGGCGTGGCACGGCAAAGCAAGGAGCGATTACCCAATCGGGCAATGCTCGGGACGATAGCTGGTGGGGAGAACCCGAGACCAGGCGGACAGTGTAAGACTTGGCATAGATGCATAGTCGAAGACCTTAGGGAGTTCCGAGCCACCGAAGGGTCAACGGAAGTTGCCCCCTTGGTGTTCGGAGTTGAGACCGCGTTGTGGTCCACTGCAGCTAAAAAGGTGGGGAAGTGGTACCGGGGGATCCTTGAAGAAGCCGAACGGTTCATGGTGAGGTGGCACGAGGCTGAGGCTGAGATGAGTAGACAGCGCCGCGCATCCGCCGTGGATGGTGCCCAAAGGAACGGGGGGGGAGGGGGCAACAGGAGAAGTGGCATAAAGCCCGACCGAGGGAATGCGGAGAGGGGGGGGAACAGGAGGGGTAGAAGGGAAACGGCGGTAGACGAAAGTAGGAAGGAGATGGCAGACAGGGTAGCAAGGCACCAAGTCGACTAGGAAGTAGAATGTGACCATACTATTACTAGTGCTACCAACTGGTGCAGCTGGCTCGAACGTGGTCTTCCCTTGTCTTCTCTTTTAGTTTTGTTTTTTTTTCTTTCTTGCGCTGACTCTCCGTGATTTTCATTTCAGTTTTTCTCTTTTCTCTTCCTCTTCCTTTTCTGATTGATAAGCCGTACTCAAGGAGCCGTGTGGCGTGGTTGGAAGACGAACCTGCTCTGCTCGGCTCGTATTGTCTGACGCCAAGGGGCTGGGCATAGTTGACGAACGCAGGGCGGAGACGGCAGTCTGGGTAGCAAGGTACCAGGCGGATTAGCAGGGAGAACCTGGCTATACTACTCGTACCACAAGCTGCTGCCGCCACCTGGAAGGTGCTTTGGGCTTTGGTCTGCCTGTTATTTCCCCTTTGTTATTTTTCCTTGTTACGTTCTCCTTGGTTCTTTGTCTTACTCTGTTCACAAGCAGTGGTGTTTTTTGTTATTTCTTCTTTTTTCCAGCTCGTTCTTTTTCAAGTGTTGGCCACCTCGTCTGCGGGGGGGGGGGCACGACAGATTGTTTCTCTTAGATTTTGCTTTCATTTTTCTTCTTTTTCTTTTTTGATTTGTCTACCTTGTTTTTTTTTCTCTTTGATTGTTTCTTTTCGTTTCACTATTTCATAGATTGCGTATGTCGTGCCTGTCGTATCTAGTATGATGACATGGCTTTGCATTGCCCACTGCAGTTCACACTGCACACGTGGCAACGTAGTATCCCTGTGGCGTAGCTTTGTGACCACAGAACTTGTATCTCTTCTAGGATTGAAGAATCGGCACGGACACTGGTTGTGCTGGATGTCGACGGGAAGAAAGAACGGTTTAATGTGAAGAACACACACACACTATTACTCCCACAATTTCGACTACTCCTCCTACTACTCCTACTTCCACTACTCCTACTACTCCTACAGTATTGATACTACTGTCGTACTACTACTCCTACTACTATTGCTGCTTTTACTACTCCTACTACTCCAACTACTTTACCATTCCAAAAGCAGTACAAGTCCTACTCCTACTACTGCATTACTGATACTACTTACTACTGCTACTGTTTCCACTATTATTGTAATGTACTATTAATACTGTATTACTGCCACTACTACTTCTACTACTACTACTACTATACACCTATACTGCTTCTACTACTACTACTACTACTACTACTACTACTACCACTACTACCACTACTACTACCACTACTACCACTACTACTACTAGTACTACTACTACTACTACTACTACTACTACTACTACTACTACTACTACTACTACTACTGCTACAACTATTACTACTGTTTGCTGTGTTGACCGGAGCTGTCCGAGTGTTGTCGCTATAGCGCTGTGCCAAAGGCCGTCGCGGCTTGTCGCGGATGACATGAAAACATCATTCATTGTGAAGTATCGTATACATAACCTGGTGAAGGATTGTCACTTTCCCCTGTTGCAAACGCCTTCCGCGTATATCTTCCGCCCACGGGGTCATCCATCTCGAGTACTGCATCATCAGGTTGTAGGTTAAGGTAGATAGTTTATCAAGGGAGCTAGCCCTACCGCGGCACATCCGCGGGATGCAAAGGTGGTACTGAGTTGTCAGTTCTCGACGATGACGTCAGCACAGAGCAGAGCAGATCCATTCTGATCGAGAAATGTGGCGATCTTCTGCATCTCCTGCGCGTCAATAGGGAAAAACCGACAAAGGTTATGATGCCCCTTTTCAACGAGTGTGCCTGCTTTCGTTCTCCAGCCGATGATTTATCGTATCTATTTATCCCACCACGATGATGTGGCTTCCAGCAGAGTAAACATAGAGAGAGCTGGCGTTTATTACGTAGACATAGTTCATACAAGAATCGTCCTTCCTCGTGACAGACCAAAGAGTTCGTGTACGTGCCGGCATATATGTATGCAATGTGACCACGGACTCTAGATTTCACAAGTTAATGTGAGAACAACAACATAACGTGAGGTAGAAAAGAGACGCATACAATATACCGTGCCTGCTGTACACAGCAGGTTGGTCAGGCATGTATCATGTAGCACGTGTATATATATATATACATATCTTTTGAATACCAAGCATGCCTCTTCCGCCAGACATCCCATCTAAGTGTGAGGTTCGGCATCGCTTGTCGTATTCAGAACGCCCTCCCCGTTGTCGAGAAACCCAACTTCGAAAATCCTCCAAGGGGGCGTGCCATCCTGCGTGGTACACGGTATGCAGGGTCAATTCGTAAAGAGAGCAGTATGGTACACATACACACGTACATACATACATACATACATACATACATACATACATACATACATACATACATGCATACATACATAGAACCACACGTTCTTAGATATATTCCCTGAGCGTGCTCGGTTGGTACACCCCTGGCCTCCCAGAGCTCCCACATCCAAACTGCCTCCGTTATTACTTGCCTGGCGTTTCCAGCGGTTCTTTGTTTTCTCCATTTATCTTGGCACTCTGGGTCCTTTCTTCCTCTTTTCTTTTTTAGTATCATGTGCGTGCATGTACTGCGAGCACGGCACGGCGGGAGACCCCGGCGCCGTCGCGGGTGTCAGCGGGTGCTGACGGGAAGAGGGGGGGTTGCAAGGAGCGCGCGGTTGCCGCTTTTGTGCCTAGGCGTCGCGTGTGCCTTGAGATACGAGGGATGCATGAACGCGCTCTGTCTGGCCTCAATTTTGTGATTTTGGATAGAGCATGTACGAGATATAAGGGTCGTTCGAAAAATTGTAAGATAACATTCAAGTGGTGCTTATTTTAGCAACCACGCTGAAGTTGAAAGAGGGAGCTCTCAGTCTGAGTACCAATACTGTCGAGCTGGCAAACGACGGCCACGGTGAGCACCGGGCTTCACGCGAGGCAGCGACGGGGCTGATTGTGGCAGAGAGTGAAGAAAGCTTTACCTGGACCGAACCGGTAGCGAGGTGGTCGCGAGAGCGGCGGGCGGCGTACAAGGCTAAGAAACAACCTCTGCTGTTTATTTTTGTCTTTTTTGACGGGTGCAAGGTGTTCCAATCAGGCAGAAAAATATTTCAGGAGAGGGACGGGGATATTTTTTTCTTCCCAAATGTTTCGGTGTCATTTTACATTGTTTTTGCGGTGCTGATGTGCCGCCGTGCCGTGCTGTGCTATCTCTTTTTTCGTGCATACAGAATATCAAAATAATAAATTAAGTACTCTATCTGGGGTATGCACGTACGCGCGGCAACCGCCCGCGATGCGAAGCATATGGGGCGTCCTAGCTGTTTTCTCCTGAAGCATGGCGGCGAGACTCTTGGCATTATCAAGTCGCCAGTTTGCAATTTCGATCATTAAAAACAAAATCATCAACCATGGACCTCTGTCCGCTTCGCATAGTAAGTTGATGTACTTTTCCTCCCTGAGCGAGCGTAGCGAGCGGCGTAGGCTGCCCGCGGAGCGAAGCGCGTTGTACCTACATACATACGCCGGCGTCCCCGGTGGCTTGGTAGGGGGTCCGCGTGCCTATCAATATCAATTTCGTGGGTTCAAGTCTCACCGAGTGCATGCTCGTGGCTTTTTCTTGCAAAAAATATATTGATTAGCGGAAAGCGCGAGAGCGTGAGTTAGCTACATTCGATGAAAATCGACGAGCAGTGGGAATGCTGAAGCCTATGCGAGACAAAAAAAAAAAAAGGCACGTACCGGGAGGGAGAAGGGATGACACCTGTGACAACGGCTTGTCCAGAAGCTCGTTGTGGGTAAAACCTCCCTCAAGTAAGGCTGGAAAGTAAAAGTGATGTAGAAAAACAAAATGTTGTTGAAACATACATACATACATACATACATACATACATACATATATTATGATCATGCTTGCCATCGGACAATGTGCAGTGTTGTTCTAAAAAAAGACTCATAATAACAAAAAGTTAAGAACTCTCCAGAACAAAAGCGCGGCGGCCGTATCATACGACAAATCGAAACTGATGCGACGCTCATACATACAACATACATACCTGGTAAATGCGTACATAGAACTACATACTTAGATCACAACCCATGAGCGTTCTCGGTTGGTGCATCCCTGGCCTCTCAGAGCTCCCACTTCCAAACCGCCTCCTTTCATTACTTGCCGGACCTTTCCAGCAGTTCTTTGGTTTCTCGGTCATTTCTTCCTTTTTTCTTCTTTCGTTTCGTGTGCGTGCGTGTTCTCCGAGCACGGCATCGCAGGAGGACCCGGCACCGTCGCGGGTGCCAGCGGGTGCAGGCGGGTAGACTGAGAGGGTTGCAAGGAGCTCGGTCGCCGCTTTCGTGCCTAGGCGTCGCTTGTGCCTCGAGACACGAGGGATGGATGAACGGGCTTTGTTAGGCTTCGATTTATGATTGTTGATAGAGTATGTACGAGTTTATGAAGGTCGTTCGGGAGGGCAAGATAATATTCAAGCGGTGCTTATTTTTGCGACCACACTGACGTTGAAAGAGGGAGGTGTGCAGTTTAAACACCAACGTTATCGAGCTGGCGAACGACGGCCACGTTGAGCACCGGGCTTCACGCGGGGCGGGCGACGGGGCTGATTGTGGCAGAGAGTGATAGAAGCTTTACTCGGACCGAATCGGTAGCGAGGTAGTCGCGAGAGGGGCGGGCGGCGTACGAGGCTGAGAGAGAAGCTCTTCTGTGGGTTTTTTTATTTTCTTCTTTTCGACCGGGTGTAAGGTTATCCAATCAGGCAGAAAAATATTTCACGAGATGGGACGGGGATTTTTTTTCCTTTCCGAGTTTTCGGTTTCATTTTCATTGTTTTTGCTGCTGTGCCGTGCGGTACGTTCGCTTTCTTCGTACATACAGTACAGACATAGAGCAAGTCGAAAGAGGGAAATAAGTACAGACAGTAGTAGTACCCTACCTGGGGTATGTACGTACGTACGACATCCGCGACGCGAAGCGTATACGTGGCATCCAAGCTAAAATCGGAGCTGTTTTCCCCTGAAGCATGGCGGCAGGACTCTTGGCATTATCAAGTCGCCGGTTTGCAATTACGATCCTTGAAAACACTAAACTCAATCGTGGACCTTTGTCCGCTTCGCCTAATTTGATGTACTTTTTTCCTTCCTGAGCGAGCGTAGCGGGTGGCGTAGGCCGCCCGCGGAGCGAAGCGCCTTGTAATAGAACTACATACTTAGATCACAACCCCTGAGCGTGCTCGGTTGGTGCATCCCTGGCCTCTCAGAGCTCCCACTTCCAAACCGCCTCCTTTCATTACTTGCCGGAACTTTCCAGCAGTTCTTTGGTTTCTCGGTCATTTCTTCCTTTTTTCTTCTTTCGTTTCGTGTGCGTGCGTGTTCTCCGAGCACGGCATCGCAGGAGGACCCGGCACCGTCGCGGGTGCCAGCGGGTGCAGGCGGGTAGACTGAGAGGGTTGCAAGGAGCTCGGTCGCCGCTTTCGTGCCTAGGCGTCGCTTGTGCCTCGAGACACGAGGGATGGATGAACGGGCTTTGTTTGGCTTCGATTTATGATTGTTGATAGAGTATGTACGAGTTTATGAAGGTCGTTCGGGAGGGCAAGATAATATTCAAGCGGTGCTTATTTTTGCGACCACACTGACGTTGAAAGAGGGAGGTGTGCAGTTTAAACACCAACGTTATCGAGCTGGCGAACGACGGCCACGTTGAGCACCGGGCTTCACGCGGGGCGGGCGACGGGGCTGATTGTGGCAGAGAGTGATAGAAGCTTTACTCGGACCGAATCGGTAGCGAGGTAGTCGCGAGAGGGGCGGGCGGCGTACGAGGCTGAGAGAGAAGCTCTTCTGTGGGATTTTTTTATTTTCTTCTTTTCGACCGGGTGTAAGGTTATCCAATCAGGCAGAAAAATATTTCACGAGATGGGACGGGGATTTTTTTTCCTTTCCGAGTTTTCGGTTTCATTTTCATGGTTTTTGCTGCTGTGCCGTGCGGTACGTTCGCTTTCTTCGTACATACAGTACAGACATAGAGCAAGTCGAAAGAGGGAAACAAGTACAGACAGTAGTAGTACCCTACCTGGGGTATGTACGTACGTACGGACGACATTCGCGACGCGAAACGTATACGTATGTGGCATCCAGGCTGACGTCGGAGGTGTTTATTCCTGAAGCATGGCGGCAGGACTCTTGGCATTATCATGTCGCCGGTTTGCAATCGCGATCCTTGAAAACACTCAACTCAGTCGTGGACCTCTGTTAGCTTCGAATAATTTGATGTACTTTTTTCCTTCCTGGGCGAGCGTAGCGGGTGGCGTAGGCCGCCCGCGGAGCGAAGCGCCTTGTATTAGAACAACATACTTAGATCACAACCCCTGAGCGTGCTCGGTTGGTGAATCCCTGGCCTCTCAAAGCTCCCACTTCCAAACCGCCTTCTTTCATTACTTGCAGGACAATTCCAGCAGTTCTTTGGTTTCTCGGTCATTTCTTCCTTTTTCTTCTTTCGTTCCGTGTGCGTGCGTGTTCTCCGAGCACGGTATCGCAGGAAGACCCGGCACCGTCGCGGGTGCCAGCGGGTGCTGGCAGGTACACTGAGAGGGTGGGTTGCAAGGAGCGCGGTCGCCGCTTTCGTGTCTGGGCGTCACGGTTGCCTCGAGACACGAAGGATGCATGAACGGGCTTTGTTTGGCTTCGATTTATGATTGTCGATAGAGTATGTACGAGTTTATGAAAGTCGTTCGGGACGGCAAGCTAATATTCAAGCGGTTCTTTTTTTTGCGACCACACTGACGTTGCAAGAGGGAGGCATGCAGTTTGAACACCAACGGTATCGGGCTGGCGAACGACGGCCACGTTGAGCACCGGGCTTCACGCGGGGCGGGCGACGGGGCTGATTGTGGCAGAGAGTGATAGAAGCTTTACTCGGACCGAATCGGTAGCGAGGTAGTCGCGAGAGGGGCGGGCGGCGTACGAGGCTGAGAGAGAAGCTCTTCTGTGGGATTTTTTTATTTTCTTCTTTTCGACCGGGTGTAAGGTTATCCAATCAGGCAGAAAAATATTTCACGAGATGGGACGGGGATTTTTTTTCCTTTCCGAGTTTTCGGTTTCATTTTCATGGTTTTTGCTGCTGTGCCGTGCGGTACGTTCGCTTTCTTCGTACATACAGTACAGACATAGAGCAAGTCGAAAGAGGGAAACAAGTACAGACAGTAGTAGTACCCTACCTGGGGTATGTACGTACGTACGGACGACATTCGCGACGCGAAACGTATACGTATGTGGCATCCAGGCTGACGTCGGAGGTGTTTATTCCTGAAGCATGGCGGCAGGACTCTTGGCATTATCATGTCGCCGGTTTGCAATCGCGATCCTTGAAAACACTCAACTCAGTCGTGGACCTCTGTTAGCTTCGAATAATTTGATGTACTTTTTTCCTTCCTGGGCGAGCGTAGCGGGTGGCGTAGGCCGCCCGCGGAGCGAAGCGCCTTGTATTAGAACTACATACTTAGATCACAACCCCTGAGCGTGCTCGGTTGGTGAATCCCTGGCCTCTCAAAGCTCCCACTTCCAAACCGCCTTCTTTCATTACTTGCAGGACAATTCCAGCAGTTCTTTGGTTTCTCGGTCATTTCTTCCTTTTTCTTCTTTCGTTCCGTGTGCGTGCGTGTTCTCCGAGCACGGTATCGCAGGAAGACCCGGCACCGTCGCGGGTGCCAGCGGGTGCTGGCAGGTACACTGAGAGGGTGGGTTGCAAGGAGCGCGGTCGCCGCTTTCGTGTCTGGGCGTCACGGTTGCCTCGAGACACGAAGGATGCATGAACGGGCTTTGTTTGGCTTCGATTTATGATTGTCGATAGAGTATGTACGAGTTTATGAAAGTCGTTCGGGACGGCAAGCTAATATTCAAGCGGTTCTTTTTTTTGCGACCACACTGACGTTGCAAGAGGGAGGCATGCAGTTTGAACACCAACGGTATCGGGCTGGCGAACGACGGCCACGTTGAGCACCGGGCTTCACGCGGGGCGGGCGACGGGGCTGATTGTGGCAGAGAGTGATAGAAGCTTTACTCGGACCGAATCGGTAGCGAGGTAGTCGCGAGAGGGGCGGGCGGCGTACGAGGCTGAGAGAGAAGCTCTTCTGTGGGATTTTTTTATTTTCTTCTTTTCGACCGGGTGTAAGGTTATCCAATCAGGCAGAAAAATATTTCACGAGATGGGACGGGGATTTTTTTTCCTTTCCGAGTTTTCGGTTTCATTTTCATGGTTTTTGCTGCTGTGCCGTGCGGTACGTTCGCTTTCTTCGTACATACAGTACAGACATAGAGCAAGTCGAAAGAGGGAAACAAGTACAGACAGTAGTAGTACCCTACCTGGGGTATGTACGTACGTACGGACGACATTCGCGACGCGAAACGTATACGTATGTGGCATCCAGGCTGACGTCGGAGGTGTTTATTCCTGAAGCATGGCGGCAGGACTCTTGGCATTATCATGTCGCCGGTTTGCAATCGCGATCCTTGAAAACACTCAACTCAGTCGTGGACCTCTGTTAGCTTCGAATAATTTGATGTACTTTTTTCCTTCCTGGGCGAGCGTAGCGGGTGGCGTAGGCCGCCCGCGGAGCGAAGCGCCTTGTATTAGAACTACATACTTAGATCACAACCCCTGAGCGTGCTCGGTTGGTGAATCCCTGGCCTCTCAAAGCTCCCACTTCCAAACCGCCTTCTTTCATTACTTGCAGGACAATTCCAGCAGTTCTTTGGTTTCTCGGTCATTTCTTCCTTTTTCTTCTTTCGTTCCGTGTGCGTGCGTGTTCTCCGAGCACGGTATCGCAGGAAGACCCGGCACCGTCGCGGGTGCCAGCGGGTGCTGGCAGGTACACTGAGAGGGTGGGTTGCAAGGAGCGCGGTCGCCGCTTTCGTGTCTGGGCGTCACGGTTGCCTCGAGACACGAAGGATGCATGAACGGGCTTTGTTTGGCTTCGATTTATGATTGTCGATAGAGTATGTACGAGTTTATGAAAGTCGTTCGGGACGGCAAGCTAATATTCAAGCGGTTCTTTTTTTTGCGACCACACTGACGTTGCAAGAGGGAGGCATGCAGTTTGAACACCAACGGTATCGAGCTGGCGAACGACGGCCACGTTGAGCACCGGGCTTCACGCGGGGCGGGCGACGGGGCTGATTGTGGCAGAGAGTGATAGAAGCTTTACTCGGACCGAATCGGTAGCGAGGTAGTCGCGAGAGGGGCGGGCGGCGTACGAGGCTGAGAGAGAAGCTCTTCTGTGGGATTTTTTTATTTTCTTCTTTTCGACCGGGTGTAAGGTTATCCAATCAGGCAGAAAAATATTTCACGAGATGGGACGGGGATTTTTTTTCCTTTCCGAGTTTTCGGTTTCATTTTCATGGTTTTTGCTGCTGTGCCGTGCGGTACGTTCGCTTTCTTCGTACATACAGTACAGACATAGAGCAAGTCGAAAGAGGGAAACAAGTACAGACAGTAGTAGTACCCTACCTGGGGTATGTACGTACGTACGGACGACATTCGCGACGCGAAACGTATACGTATGTGGCATCCAGGCTGACGTCGGAGGTGTTTATTCCTGAAGCATGGCGGCAGGACTCTTGGCATTATCATGTCGCCGGTTTGCAATCGCGATCCTTGAAAACACTCAACTCAGTCGTGGACCTCTGTTAGCTTCGAATAATTTGATGTACTTTTTTCCTTCCTGGGCGAGCGTAGCGGGTGGCGTAGGCCGCCCGCGGAGCGAAGCGCCTTGTATTAGAACTACATACTTAGATCACAACCCCTGAGCGTGCTCGGTTGGTGAATCCCTGGCCTCTCAAAGCTCCCACTTCCAAACCGCCTTCTTTCATTACTTGCAGGACAATTCCAGCAGTTCTTTGGTTTCTCGGTCATTTCTTCCTTTTTCTTCTTTCGTTCCGTGTGCGTGCGTGTTCTCCGAGCACGGTATCGCAGGAAGACCCGGCACCGTCGCGGGTGCCAGCGGGTGCTGGCAGGTACACTGAGAGGGTGGGTTGCAAGGAGCGCGGTCGCCGCTTTCGTGTCTGGGCGTCACGGTTGCCTCGAGACACGAAGGATGCATGAACGGGCTTTGTTTGGCTTCGATTTATGATTGTCGATAGAGTATGTACGAGTTTATGAAAGTCGTTCGGGACGGCAAGCTAATATTCAAGCGGTTCTTTTTTTTGCGACCACACTGACGTTGCAAGAGGGAGGCATGCAGTTTGAACACCAACGGTATCGAGCTGGCGAACGACGGCCACGGTCAGCACTGCACTTTACGCGGGGCGGGCGACGGGGCTAATTGTGGCAGAGAGTGATAGAAGCTTTACTCGGACCGAATCGGTAGCGAGGTTGTCGCGAGAGGGGCGGGCGGCGTACAAGGCTGAGAGAGAAGCTCTTCTGTGGGATTTTTTTCTTTTCTTCTTTTCGACCGGGTGCAGGGTGTTCCAATCAGGCAGAAAAATATTTCACGAGACGGGGCGGGGATTTTTTTTCCTTTCCGAGTTTTCGGTTTCATTTTCATTGTTTTTGCTGCTGTGCCGTGCGGTGCTTTCGCTTTCTTCGTACCTACAGTACAGACATAAAGAAGAGCAAATCAAAAAAAGAAAATAAGTACAGACACTCGTACCCTACCTGGGGTGTATGTACGTACGTACGACATCCGCGACGCGAGACGTATACGTATGTGGCATCCAGGCTGACGTCGGAGGTGTTTATTCCTGAAGCATGGCGGCGGGATTCTTGGCAATATCAAGTCGCCGGTTTACAATTACGATCCTTGAATACACTAAACGCAATCGTGGACCTCTGTTCGCTTCGCATAATTTGATGTACTTTTTTTCCTTCTGAACGAGCGTAGCGGGTGGCGTAGGCCGCCCGCGGAGCGAAGCGCCTTGTAATAGAACTACATACTGAGATAACAACCCCTGAGCGTGCTCGGTTGGTGCACCCCTGGCCTCTCAGAGCTCCCACTTGCAAACCGCCTCCTTTCATTACCTGCCGGACCTTTCCAGCAGTTCTTTGGTTTATCAGTCCTTTCTTCCATTTTTCTCCTTTTCTTCGCCTGCGTGCGTGTTCTCCGAGCAGGGCAACGCAGGAGGACCCGGCACCGTCGCGGGTGCCAGCGGGTGCTGGCGGGTAGAGGGTGGGTTGCAAGGAGCGCGGTCGCCGCTTTCGTGCCTAGGCGTCGCTTGTGCCTCGAGACACGAGGGATGGATGAACGGGCTTTGTCTGGCTTCGATTTATGATTGTTGATAGAGTATGTACGAGTTTATGAAGGTCGTTTGGGAGGGCAAGAAAGTATTCAAGCGGTGCTTATTTCTGCGACCACGCTGACGTTGAAAGAGGGAGGTGTGCAGTTTGAACACCAACGTTATCGAGCTGGCGAACGACGGCCACGGTGAGCACCGGGCTACATGCGAGGCGGGCGACAGGGCTGATTGTGGTAGAGAGTGATAAAAGCTTTACCCGGACCGGATCAGTATCGAGGTGGTCGCGAGAGGGGCGGGCGGCGTACGAGGCTGAAAGAGAAGCTCTTTTGTGCGATGTTTTCTTTTCTTCTTTTCGACCGGGTGTAAGGTGTTCCAATCAGGCAGAAAAATATTACACGAGAGGAGACGGGGATTTTTTCCTTTCCGCGTTTTCGGTTTTATTTTCATTGTTTTTGCTGCTGTGCCGTGCTATGCTTTCGCTTTCTTCGTACATACAGTACGGACATAGAGCATATCGAAACAAGAAAATAAGTACAGACAGCAGTACCCTACCTGGGGTGTATGTACGTACGTACGACATCCCCGACGCGAAGCGTATATGTGGCATGCAACCTGACGTCGGAGGTGTTTATTCCTGAAGCATGGCGGCGGGACTCTTGGCACTATCATGTCACCGGTTTGCAATTACGATTCTTGAAAAAACTAAACTCAATCGTGGACCTTTGTCCGCTTCGCATATTTTGATGTACTTTTTTCCTTCCTGAGCGAGCGTAGCGGGCGGCGTAGGCCGGCCGCGGAGCGAAGCGCCTTTTATTCTGTTACTATACACCACTACCACTACCACTACCCCGCCGATGTAATACAGGTAGCAGGAGCATGCACTCAACATAATACCACTACTGACCACTAACTGTATTACTAAGTACTACTCTTATAGAGAATGACCAATCTCTCATACAATACAGACAACCTCCTGGTAAACAGAGAGCTCAAGTAACCGCGTGGTACCATGGATGGGTTGCGGCATGACCACTACACTTTGTTACACTGTACACCACGGCCAGTGATACGTATATGCAGTATACAGCTAGAAGCAGCATGAATATGTACTACACTACAGTAGTAGTACCTACAGGTACGACTATACTTTTATTTTTTGTATATGTACAGGCTACCTATTAAATAGGGTTGAGGGCATCTACTGGTATTGTCCAGGTAGGAGAACAGCATACAGACGGCAACAACAGGAATAGCGGACACCACAACGACTACGACTATTGCTACTACTTACAGTAAGTTGATACTATATTGCTATTGGACAGACATTAACAGAGAAGCAGCATGCGCTCGGTACCATGGGCGACTATCAATATTAATATTTCAACTACAACTATCTACTTCAGAATTCTATATCTGCGCGTGGAAAACAGCGTCAGTAGCACAGAAAGGTCAAATGACGAAAACGTCACTATTGTTATCAGTAGGAAGCAGCTTCTCTGTATGTATTTATTGGTATGCAGGCATACGTACGGTTGGGGCACGATGGAAAAGTTTTCTGCATGTACTTTTCATAGGAACGAGATGATGATTGTGAAAGAAGTACTCGCGGCTCAGCACAGCCGACTCGTTAAGTATGATACCTGCGTAAACATACAGCAGATATTCGTACCTGCTATTAATACCAATTTCCTCCAGGTAGACGGACCGAGGGAGCACGTTTTGTCCCCACGTGCGTGCTCGGAGTGAGGTGTGTGGTGTGGGTCAAAAGACTAGGTAAAACATACATGACGTTCAACAGACGTTTAGTGCTGCTGCTGTATCTACTGCTGCTGCTGCTGCTGCTGAATGTTTTGATAAATAACAAAACGGACATTTCAAGAGTGCTGACATTTTCAACGCAAAGAAAATTCAGCGGAGAAAAATATTTTTTGTTCAAAGTGCTCGTCGTATCATACGGGCATTTTTGTCCCAAGAAGGGGGGAGGGGCAGCTGTTCTGATACATACAGCTGTCGACGAATAATGCAGAAACGAAATGGTAGAGCGGGTGGCTAGGTATCGGTTCGACTAGCTCTTTACAGACTTTTGCCTGTATCTCCCCCTCTTTCGTGTTGCTTCGTCCGTGCAGCAGATACCTGCCCTTCCTGAGTACGTATGCTGTCCATCTAGCAGCCTTTCTGAAGTCCTTACGTCGTTCGCATTTTTTTTTTTTTTTTTCTCTTCTTTTTTTTATTTCAGATTTTGTTTTTTTGATTTTATTGTATTTTGCTCTTATTTTTCCGGTCTTGCTTTTGTGTTGTTGTGTTCTGGTACCCGGTACGCTGACACTTCACTTGCTTGACACGTGAATTTGCGATTTAGTTTTATTTTTGGTCTTCCTCTGTCTCACAGTCTGTGACCACAGAATCATCAGTATCTCTCTAGGATAGGGAATCAGGACGGACTCTGGGTGTACTGATGAAGCTGGGTAGAAAGGACAATTTAATGTGAAGACAACAACAACAACAACAACAACAACAACAACGATAACAACGACAACAACAACAACGTTGATGTTGTCAAAAGCATACATACTGCGAGCCACCCTCCATGTATGCTCAACCGTGTATCAAGAGCTCACCCTGTTCGGGGAATAATAATAAAAAAACTGCAGGTAGGTACAGAGTACAGCATTAAGTAGTGAGTAGTAGTAGCAGTATGGTTCCCTGTCTTTTTTCCACACTACATGTACTATCGTTAATATTCATATTCTTAGTCGTGTACGTGCAGTAATGCAAGTCGTCGTATAACATAGACCATCCTCTCATATTTTTGAGCATCGTGTGAGGCTGTGAATATAACACACACCTCGCATTGAGGTTCGATGCTTCATGCGTGGAACACAAACGCAAAACGGAAAGGGAAATCGATGATAATATATAATATAATATATATATATATATGGCAATCATTGATAATTGTAAACGGGCTGTGAACCGGGGAGCGAAGGCGTCGAAAACGAAATCCAAAGGCGTAGTAAGGGGAGAAAGTATAACACAAAATATGAAACAGTGCACGTTGTCATGGGTGAAGGCAAGGCCCTGCACTGGGACTTTAAAGTGATACGTAGCGCGAGGTCATTGACCAGGCCAGACACGTTTCCGTTGCTAGCACGTCACGTGATCTCCTAATATCGTAGTACGTATTTGCCTACCCTCTCATCATACTAGCACGTATTGCATCCCCTCATAGCTACCTGGTACGTGATACCATCACATTGAGTGGATATTCGCGGACATGTTAGTTCAGTTTCAAAATGATTTTATTCCATGTGCGCACCTTCGTGTCGTGTATTTGTTTAGGTGGGAAGCATCGTGCTTCCCGTCAAAAAAAAATCGTCATTTTTTTATCTTCCTAGGGCCCCAGCACCTTTGTGTGGCCACGGACTCTTTGATTCAGCCTTTTTTTTAGGACCGCAGTACTTCGATGGTAGCCCAAATTAATACCTGGTACAACAGACCCGAGAAATTACTTGTCAGATCCAGTGCCTTTACACACACTCCTCCGGGCAAATCGTCATATTATTAGTACAATAATAGTATGCGCCCTGTCTCTGGTTCTCTATCATCGGTGGTTTGGCATATATATATATATTCCGCTATGTGCTGCACGCGTCTTACAATTTTATCGTTGGCGTGTGACGTGGCGTTTAACCCTTTTAGAACTACAGTCTCGTTTTGGGGACAATTGGGGACACATTACTTGGAATTTGAGTGCCTTGTCCCCAAAACGGGACTGGAGTTCTAAAGGCAACCTCTTCGACACAGCCGACCTCCCCCCATTTTGTTTCGCTCGAGGTGTATACAGCATTCAAATATCAGCGTTTTCGACTGCTGTGGGCACCAAATCGGAACAAAAAGACTAAACAATCTCACGGTTGTGTTACACCCGCTACATAATGCCTGGTACAGATAATGTTTGGCTACATCGCAGATCTGTGACACATTCAAAATCTTCCAGACACAGCGAGCCACACCTCCCTCTCTTGTGTGCAAGTTCATTACGACGTGCAACTAAAATTGTATCGTCACGTGTGACCTATGCCTCACAAACGCTTGGGCAACCATTCTCCATCTGCTCCGGTTATCTCTTTCCTGTTCTTCGTGCTTGGCTTTCAGTCCTTGAAGTGTTGTGTCTGCTCGGTTGGTATGCAACACAGACAACGGGGGGTTTACCGGAGGCATCGGAGAAGGTCAAGCGTGCATCGTACCTTCCATTGATTGGGTGCGCACCTCGTTGTTCCGTCGTTCGTGTAGGTGTCTTGCTAAAGACACACAACATATATATACGACAAATAAATACGAGTGAATTGCTACTTTTGTAGTCTAACCATTGCGGTTTACCGGAGGCATCGGAGAAGGTCAAGCGTGCATCGTACCTTCCATTATCATTGGGTGCGCACCTCGTTGTTCCGTCGTGTAGGTGTCTTGCTAAAGACACACAACATATATACGACAAATACGAGTGATTTGCTGTTTTTGTAGTCTAACCATTGCAGCAAGGATACTCGTACTCAAGCGTGCATTAAGTTCTTGAAAATCTCATGTTTGCCTCCCCACAATACACATTTTTGTCGAATGGTTTATCTATCGTTCGATGAGGATATGCACGCTCATACTGCCCACCATTGTCAGGTACCGGTATCACCTAACCGGGCAAGCAATACACGAGTTTATGCGTGTAGTAGTACGCACGGCACCTTTAACTTGCATCGACGCCTGACGGTTGCATTTGGTTTTGAAGACAAGATGTGGTCGAAAGTATGAAGTAATCTATGAAAGAACATGCATGTGCGCGATGACGAACAACGGCGAGACAGACGAGTACGAGCAACAGGCAAACGAAGCACGAGCAACCAGTATGCATGCATGCAATGACTAGACACATATATATTCAAAACAGCACGAAACAAAACAGACGAAGCACCATTGGCAGCGAGCATATATTTCAGCACTGCGAATATGACCGTAGTACTAGATTGAGCGCCGTTCCAGCTACGAGGTGTATACCTGGTACGTATTACTACGTGTTTATCACATGTACATATATTTTGTATTCATCTGTTTGTCAACTTTCCGTATTTTGCTAATTTTTCGCTTTACAGGAGCACTTTCGGCCAAGCAATAAGTACTCGGACACGGGAAACCCGCCCGGACACATTGGTCTAGGCCTCGGCGCGACCCGTGCACTCTGAAGCCCGTGGCGGGCGCTCAACGTGTTTTTTTCCGGCAGGAGGGGATAAGATGATTTCCCTGGTTTCAGTACGAGAGGCCTTCTCTTGTACGTACGTACCTCTGAAATGAAATATTTTTGGTATTTTATGTACACGTAGACTAAGTACGTACCGGTACGTTTTTTTGCGTCTGAACACAACTCACAGCACAGACAACAGACCATCCAATACAGCAGCAGAGCCGAGCGAGTGCTTAACCTCAGCTGCATACAACACTACAACCCTGCCGCCCAGTAGCAGCAGCACAGTGGGCAGCCACGGGCACGTGTGGGAGGTCTACACGCTACTGTGTTGCTGTGGCTAGCTGTTTGTTTCTGGCCCGAGATGATCATCCCGGAACAAGACACCTTTCTCTCTCCTGACGCTGTGCGCGATCGTGCGATCGTACAACATGTTGGGGCTGTTGCACACAGCAGTGCGACTCCGGCAACAGGCATCATCGCGGGCAGCGCAGAGGGCATTCTGACCGCCCGCCAACTACAGCATCAACAGTAGGCAACACCATGCTCGTGTGACAGAACCGTGCTGTATTCCAGGTAGTGAACAGAGCCTGTTTGTGCTTGCTGTGTAACAAATATGTCAGAAGGCAGACAGTTTAGCCCGTGACGGAAAGCAAGTTTGCAAGGTTAGGTTCTGTAGGGTTTGTGGGTTTAGGCTTAGGGTATGGGTGTCTTACAGAACTTACAGAAGTTCCGGGTTACGGTATGAAACCCTTACAGAACTTACTGAAGGTCCAGGTATTGTGGCCCGGATGTACAGAACTCACAGAAGTTCCGGTCAGGTATGAAAACGTTGTACCGGTACCCCGGGTATTGTGAAACCGGGCGATTAGACCCTACAGAAGTTCCGGGTACGAGTATGAAGGTCGTACAGAACTCACAGAAGTTCCGGGTACGGGCATAAAACCCCTACAGAACTCACAGAAGTTCCGGGTATTGCGGCACGGGCGTACAGAACTCATAGAAGTTTTAGGCAGGTATAGAAATGATGTACCCGTACCCCGGGTATTGTGGCTCGGTCGCAGAGAACTTACAGAAGTCCCGGGAACGGGTATGAAGGTCGCCCAGAACTCACAGCAGTTCCTGGTATCTATTGCGAAAACGGCGTACACTACTCAAAGAAGCTCCGATTGTGGCCCGGGCGTACAGAACTCACAGAAGTTCCGAACATTGGCGGGGCGTACAGACCTCACAGAAGTCCCAATTGTGGCACGGGCCTACATAACTTACAGAATTTCCCGGCAATACCTTGGTAAATACCCACCTCAAGGGAGCGAAAAAACAACGAATTTACTGTTTAAACAAATACTGGTACATAAAATGCATTGATTTCGAAATACTGCGATTGGTGTACTGCAAACACGACACACACTGCTGTACCGGTATTAACGCGTGTATACCATGCACGTATCATTGTAGCTCATTCCTGTTATAGCTGTCTTTCACTATTTTCACGGTAAGGACCGTTCCAACTTCATGGGAACGGCTCCCGCGGTCATCGATTTACCTCCCAAATCAAGGTACTTGTATGCCGTTCCAGAAGAACAAAACCCTGTAATATTATTTTAAATGATACTACCGCAAGTACTTGCAGTATTTACACACAGAGCCCGAACGTCCTCCCAAAACCGACAAAAAAAACTGAAAATAACGCCATGTCGATGACAACTACTCATAATGTATTAATATACAAGGTTCCCCTTCGGGATGTGGGTGGCATGAAATCCGGGGCGTGTCGCAAGTTGAAAAGGGAGATGCAGGTAAAACCCTTGCACCTCTGTTTTGAGTAAAAATGATCTCGGAGAAAACTGAGTCATGGGCTACTGATCTATTGCTAAAAGCGAAGAGTAGTGGTCTAGTCTTCGATGCTCTCGCATGTCTTCGCGCATACCTGGTAGGAGACATGGACTACTGTATTGCTTAAAGGAAAGCGTAGCCCCGAAAATGAAGGGGTGTGCATCTTCCAGGTGTTTATCGCCTGGGTGGGATCTGTGTCATCGACATAGGATAGGCGATCCTTATTGATGATCTGAACACCTCTGCTGGGTGGGGTCTGCACGATCTGCATAATAAACCTAACCCTAGCCCTAATCGAACATACATGTGCCGTGATGAACTAGCTGATGAATAGCTTTGCGTGGGTGGGTCCGCATGACCCGAATCTGTACGATCTGCAGGGTCTGCATAATGTATATGTATCACTCTTTTCTTTGGCGGTGATTATCTGCTCGATCTTTATGATTGCATTTGCGTGCAGGGCGAAATAATCAAACGCCATGTGTGCATGATTCGGAGGATCTGCCTGATCGATTATCTACAGACTCCAATTTGTAGTTTGCCTGGAGAGACAGGTATGTTCCGTATCATTTCCACTTTTATACCTGGTGGGATCTGGTTGATCTCAATGACATGCTAATGTTTTTAACCGGGAGGGGATCTGTCTGATTACAATTTTCCTAGATGTGTGCATCTGAGTAAAACATGTGTGAGCTGTACAATCAGTACAGTTTGACCGGAATGGGATCTGTCCGACCTGCCGATCTGTATATCTTTAGCGAGATAGGGTTCGCACGATCTGCATGATCTGCACATAACATGTTTATCGGTGGGTGGCATTGATCTGCAGGATCTGAATAATCTGCAGGATCTGTATAATCTACCTGGGCGGAATCTGTGTGATCTGAATGCTGTAAATATTAACCGGGATACGGTCTGTACGATTTGGAGGATCTGTATGATCTGCAGGATGTATGTATGATCCGGAGGATCTGTGAAAGCTGGATACTTCACACTTGTTTCAGCATGACTATCCATGCCAACAACAGGAGCGGCGATATAAGCAAGCGCGTGGCACGGGCAAAAATGAAACAAGGGTAGCAGCAGGAACAGCAACCTATGCCAGCAACAGCAGTAGTAATAGCAGCTACACCGCGATTTTGTCTAGTAGTATTAGCGGCAGCAACAACAGGAGTGTTAGCAGAATATTAAGCAAACCGCGTGGCACGCGCACATTGTACAAAAAGGGCAGTAAACACTCGGCTACAATATATCACACAACGCTATACGTGGTTAGAAGATCCGACAAAAGATTCTTCGCACCGAGATACCTAGAAAAACACTACCATACGTCGTTCATTGTGTACTGCGGCATTGATGGTATGTATCGTTCGTGAGGGACGGGCCAAGGGCCGACGCGTTGGCGCCGGCCTCCAGGCCTGCGCCGGCACATAGTTTCTCACCGTCGACGGCCATTTTAGTGCACTGTCACAGCGTCGTTAGGGCATACAGCAGTAGATGATGTCTCGCAACGTGTATGGTATGTGTCGGTAGTGAGGGACGGGTCACCGGCCGACGCGTTGGCACCGTGGTGGATACAGCGTGTTTTCGCGTCTTGTGGCCAAGCAGAGAACGCAGCAGCAGCAGCAGCAGCAGCAACAACAACAACAACAACAACATTCAGCAGCACTAGCGCAACACTCGATTCGAGCAGCACGCGTACGCCTGTTGTTGCTGTTCTTGTACTGCTGCGTACTGCTCGAGCAGGACTCCAGCGCACGAGCATGCGTAGGTATCAAGCATATTGCAACGCCAAAACAAAGACACGTCACCACGATCTCTCGATTGCTCAAGCGCAACGAGCACGAGACAAACACGAGCACGACGTGGCCAAGCACTCACGGGCACATGAGCACTCAGCAGCAGCAGCAGCACCACCACCCAGCGGCCCTAGAGCAACACTCGACTAGAGCAGCACTCGTACGCCTGTTGTTGCTGTTGTTTTGCTGCTGCCTACTGCTCGAGCATGAGCTCCACATTATTACACGCAACGCAATACGTGGTTTAAGGCGAAGATCCGATAAATAATTGATGAATCGCACTTAGATGCTGAAAAAAAAATCCCATGTACGTTGTGGATACATCGTGTTGTCATGTCATTGTGGCCAAGCAGTAACGAGCACACGAGCACTCAGCAGCAGCAGCAGCAACACTCGATTCGAGCAGCACTCGTACGCCTGTTGTTGCTGTTCTTGTACCGCGGCGCACTGCTCGAGCAGGACTCGAGCGCACGAACATGAGTAGGTGTCAAGCCAATGGCATCGCAAAAAAAGGACCCCGGGCCACGATCATTCGACTGCTCAAGCGCAACGAGCACGAGACAAACACGAGCACGGCGTGGCCAAGCAGTCACGGGCACACGGGCACTCAGCAGCAGCAGCAGCAGCAGCAGCAGCAGCAGCACCCCGCGGCCCTGGAGCAACACTCGACAAGAGCAGCACTCGTACGCCTGTTGTTGCTGTTGTTTTGCTGCTGCGTACTGTTCGAGCATGATTGAGCTCGGCATTATTACACGCAACGCAATACATGGTACCTGGTACATGGTATTAATACGAAGATCCGATAAAAGATGAAATCGCACCGACATACTAAAAGAACAATCCCATTTACGTTGTGGATACAACGTGTTGTCATGTGTGGCCAAGCAGCGACGGGCACACGAGCACTCCGCAGCAGCAGCAGCAGCAGCAGCAGCACCCAGCGGCACTGGAGCAACACTCGACTCTAGCAGCACTCGTACGCCTGTTGTTGCTGTTGCGAACTCGAGCAGCACTGCTGTGTGCTGTAGTTGCAGTTGCACCAAAAAGCGAGAAAAACGAAATCTTTGCAGCTGAAAATACGAAGATCCGGGTAGGAGTTTAAGCTTCTGGATGGCTTTTCGGAAGTGGGACCCCATCCCCTGAGTTGCTTGCTGGGTCACGTGACTTTGACCATGTGGAGCATGGGCCACGGAGCCCGGCCGGAGCCAGCGCTTGTACCGTCCTGTCCACGCCGCCCCCCTGCGGGCCCCGCAGCAGGAAGCACGAGGAAAGACCCGCGGCCGACCGAGAAAAGTGAACTATTCCGGAAAAAAAATCCATTTATTTGGTACTAAGTGATATAATATTACACACAGCGGTGTTGAGTCCCACCACCTAGGTTGTCGAATACTAACAGGCTAATACTAATCTACCGAGAAGCTGCAGCGAGAACAGCTGCTCCCCCCCACCCAGACTTCATCGGCCCTCATCCATGCCCATGGCTTGAGTAGTTGATGCCGCAGGATTGTTCACCGTGTCAAAGGCGGCTTCAGCCGCCACCAAGTCGGCGTCCTTCCCGGTGAACCGCGCCGAGAGTCATGCCTGAATATCCTTCGCAGCGATCATAGGGATGGCCCCGTAATCGGGGTTGTGCCCGAAGTTGGCCTTGAGGAACATCATCATCCCCGCCCAGTACGTGTCAATGCGACTCCGGCTTGGAACGAGGAGGATACCGCAAGCACTGAAATCGCGCTCAACGGTCGGCGTATCAGCGTGCGTTGCTTCAGAGGTTTCGTACAGAAGAAAACAAATTCGGGTCAAAATCGGCTTTGAACCACCCCCGCCCCGACTACGGCCATGCGTGAAATGAGTACTGGTACTACGGTACATCCCACTACTAACGAGTACCTGGTGTAAAACACTCGCATCTGGTCAGCTTACAGCAGTATGCGCAAAAACGCAAAATCATAGGCAGCGATCCTCCGTGCATGTAGCTTCGTACATCAAAAGAACGCCGTATGCTTCGAATGCCCCGGTACATACAACCTCAAGCATAACCTGCTGCGGTACCGCCGCCTGCGTTATCCCCCCCCCCGGCTCATCATCGTCGTCCTTTAGATCTGCCTCCTCAACCCCGCTCGAACTTCTAACAACAGCAGCAGCTTTCTCACCCCTCGAGAGCGTCCCAACGAGCCAAATCTTTTAGCGAGACGCACAAGGGAGTTGTTGCTCCCGGTCGCCCTCACCGGCCCAACGCCACCCCCCCACACCTCCAGTCCGGCATGCTACGGCTCTCCATGGCCTTGGCGATGGTCTCGGCTATGCGGGGTGCGAGTGCGAAGGGAATGTCTAGCGCTCGCTGTTGGTGTGGTTGCATGCCCCATGCTGCGTGCACGCGAGGACATGTTCCCCCTCGTCGACCATAAACTCAACAGGCGATCAGCGCATAGCTGTAGACGGGTAACACACGAACAGAAAGCAGTATACCTTCTGTAGTGCCGGCCGGCCCCACGTAGAAGCGGCACATTGTCCTCGCGGCACAATGCTTCCGCTGTAGATTGCTATCAGCGACCCAGATGAGGGATGCCAAGGTAGGGAGTTGGGATATATATGCATGGAGATGGGGATGGGCTGGTGCGCTCTGTTCGCAGCTGTTCATCCCTACAACGCAAAAAAACAGGCTGTAAAAGTAACCCTTGTGAGTTTTTTTCATCGTGGTAAAATTTCTTGTTTTTAATTTCACGTACCAGGTATTTTTTTTAGGGTATATAAATAAGGTCAATCGTATTGTTATCGGAGGGCCACATTTGTTTCGCGCAATTTTTCATTTCCCGATTTTGTAATATAAAAATATGTGAAATTTACGACCTTATTTTTTTTGCTTCTGGGGAAGTACACAAGTAGAGACAGAACGCCTCCGTATATTGATGATATTACATATATATCTTCAATCATTTTGAAACTTTCGAAATATTGGCAAAAACGCTCTCCGATAAGAATGAGCGGCATTAGTTCAAGACGTCTCTCTTTGTCCCAGACAACGATCTTCACTACGTGCTTCATGCACGGGGTACCCTCTACTCGTATTCCCTCTGAGAATACGGCCCATGTCAGCAGTACGTTTCGGTTGTTCTGTATGATTGCCGATTGATATCATGTATCAGGTATTAGGTGATCGATACTTCGCATACACAAGGTATCTCGATTACTGCCTGTTCTCAGGATTGACTGCGGCAAGGCGCGTACAGTACGTCCCATTTTCTCCAAGTAATTTGGGCGTATACTGCAAGTTGTTGTCTGCTGCGATGCCGTACGTACCGCTGCTGCTGTTGTGCTGCTACTACTACTACTACTACTACTGGTGGTACTGCCGGGTCTGCACAGCAGTAGCTATAGAAACTGACCGCAGCAGCATCCATGCCTGCTACTTCTTCTTCTGGTCCTGGTGCTGGCGCTGGTGCTGGTGTTGCTGGTGCGGGTGATGCTGATGCTGATGGTGCTGGTGCTGGTGCTAGTGCTGCTGCTGCTGCTGTTGCTGCTATTATTGTTGGTGTTGTGCCGCTGGTGCTATCGCTTTCATGTGCGGGAGAGGTCATCTCTTCTGCAGAAGCGCCGTTGAAAGTAGGTACAGCTCGCCGTAGATAGGACCTAGGTGTGATATCGGCGTAGGTATTGGGTACTTGGCAACTGGGCAGGTAAAGGGCAGCAATACTATCGTAACCAAATATCAATATAATCTCAGTTCTTCTGAGAAATATGAGACATCTATCAGAACTGAGCTGATTTCTGCCCCCTCCAGCAGCAACTGAATTTCAAAGTTTCGACGCTATCCTGGCTCATAATGATAGACGCGGTTCTGATTTTTGTGCTTCAGAGTCCCAGGATAGCTCAAAAAGACAGTCGTAATAGTGTCCCAAAAATTGCTTTATGAGTTAGCCTATAAGCAATCATAACGAGGAGTGTTTTTCATTTTTATTCTGTATTATTTACCCGAAAATTCGGTACCGACAAATAAATACCGAAATTTCGTGAAAATACTGAAATAAGATAAAAATCAATCTTAACGAGGAATTTTTTCAGTTTGTTTTAGTATTTTCCCGAAATTTCGGTTTTTTACTCCAGGAAAAAATCGGCAAATAAATAAATACCGAAATTTCGAGAAAATACTGAAACAAACCTGAAAAACAGCCATCGTTAAAATCGACCCGTGTTCTAGCGATTGAGACTGGTCCGAAACCGAGAACTGGCACTCGGCCTTTCCTTTTTCCTGCACCACTTGGCATTGGCCTGATCCTGTTCGTAACTAGATCGAATGGGAAATTTATGTCAACTTGCTTAAAAGTAATCACGACTTGGCACTGAGGTATATTTCCCTATCCGGAGCATGGGTGCCGGCAGGAGCACATGCGGAGCCCTTGTATATATATATATTTATACAAGTTCTCCCTTCGGAGTGGCATTAGAGTAGCGTGTGAAAGAAGACTCTTGCCGGGATGCGTATTCGGTGGGTAGGTTTGAACTGTTCCACCAATAATTGCAGTGTTGTGCTGCAATTGGGGCAAGAGCTTTAATGTACCTGTTGACAACCAAATATTCATTACCAGTAATTAATTGGTGGTAATGAGGCGCGACCTCGGTAATACCTGCAGTAGTCATATTTGCGATGCATCATGCTGGGCGCATACGGATTACCTGGTATTTTGTATTGTGCTGAACGAACGAACACGAAGGAATATCTACCACGTACCTGGTACGTACTACTGTACTACTATACGCCGTCGTGGGTGCATCTCAATAATTTTCGTAAATAAATGTTCTTGGCCTGTCCTGGCTCTTTATTTCATGAAAACGTACTGGATTTGGTCGTGTGCATCCTGGTTTCCACCTCGAAATCCGACATAATAATTTGAAGACGAAATCTGCACTGCTGTGACCACAGAACTTGTATCTCTCAGGGATTGAGGAATCGGCACGGACACTGCTGTGGTGCTGAATGTCGACGGGTAGAAAGAGTCAAGAACACACAATACTCGCCATGTTTTGTCCAGCAGAGTGTTTTCTGCTTGAAAATCAGCACAATAAAAAACTGCATCTATCTCACATGTTTTGTCCAACAGATTTGGTGGCGTGTGCGTCGAGCGCGGTGGTGAAAGGTGGACCAAAACAATGTTGAATCCTCACACCAACTCACACACACATCCATAGAGAAAAAATCAAAACAGGCACCCTACCCTCGTACCCGAGCCGTTATGAAGAGGCTTTTTTTTCCTTGGTTAAAAACCAAGTAAAAAAAGGCTCGCTTCGCTCGCTCGCCTCATTATAAGGGAAATTAGTAGTGGAGTGCAGATGAGGGTGACACAAGAGGGCAGTTCAAATGACCAAAAAGCAGGTAAAAATTATGTATTACTGCTGTTATTAGATATGAAGGCGACATGAGCGTGATATGCAACTACGACACAGTATGCACTTCTTCAACGAACCGGAGCAACCGTAGACACATGCCCTGCGACACCTACCTAATGGTTCGACAACGAACGAAACCTTTGGTGGACGCCCAAACCAACAACGACAGTACTTGCTCAAGGAAAAACGTCTTTAACGAAGCCGAGCAGTGTGGGCCCAGGGCCGGCGTGAAACGCAAAAAACTCGAAGCGACGGAGGAGTAGCAGACATTCCCTTGCAAACGCGAATGCCACTATTAATACTAAGGCTCATCCTTATCGGAGAGTTTTTTTCCCAAATTTTCGACATTTTTTTCGCGCAATTTTTCAAACTTCCACATTTTCCTCTTTTTTTGTTCCAAATATTGGAATGTTGACGAACTTGATATTTTTGCTTCTGGAGAATTTCCCGAATAGTGTCAGAACGCCTCCTTATATCGATACATATCTTCAATTATTTCGAAGCTTTGGAAAATTTGTGAAAAACGCTCTCCGATAAGAATGAGCCTAACGACGGAATCAGCGCCCTGGCGAACACCCAAGGTACATCGAAAAAATCAGGATCCTTCGCTGTCCACAGTACCCAAAGAAGATGCAGAAAAGTCAGTTAGACCTTGGCACTCGCCAAGGGACCAGCTTGATGAAGGCGATGCAAAAACTGACACTTTCCGTAAGGGAAGAAACCCCCACCCAACAAAAATGAACTAGCCCGCTCGCCACGCTTGAACTCAAAGCGCCCGCTGGCAGACGTGTGCAAGCACACGCACAACGGATGTTTGCTGGGAGTATTAAAAAATTATGGACGCAGGCGCACGCTGCAACGAAACGCCCGTGAACACCTCTCTATTCAGACCCCCCGCGCAGACGAAAGGCAGATCAACTGTGCATGGTGCTCTACCGGAAGATCGTGATAGACACGAGAATAGACTCAAAAAGTACAAAGATCTATTCCGAGCCCGAACCGAGGAGATCGACCGACGCAGTCTTCCCGCTTGGCGGCGCTTTTCTCCAGTTCCACCCGAGCTTATTCGCCGAACTTCGCATGACGTCCGCCCTGAACTTGCTCGACGTGGGCGATGAAGAGCTTCCTGGAGCGCTTGGAGCAGAAGTGCAGGCCTTGCGCAGGCCGATCAAGATCTCGTTGTCGTTGATATTAATAGTTCCTTTGCAGTAGACACGACAGCACAAAAGAGACATGTACGAAGACGTGTTGAACACAAAGATTTCAGTTGGTATGAGTTAAATTGAACAATAATTTGAAAAACAGTTCAGAAAATACGTGCTGGCGTGCGCTGTAGAGGCGGGAAGCACGAAAGGTAATTAGGAATGGGATGCGATGAATGATGTTGGCGAACCCTGACGTCTTGTTTCGCGGCAGAGACGGCGACGGCAGAGTCCGAGGGGCAGCCCAAGACGACGTCCTTAAGGCAGTTCCAAAAATGGGCGTTGGCATGCGCTGTGCAGGAAGAAAAAATGAAAGGTAAACAGGAATAATGGGAGAACAACAACAACAACAACGCCAATGGCGGCGGCAAATGCAAGTAGTAGTAGTAGTAGTACTAGTAGTAGTAGTAGTAGTTGTAGAGCCAGTAACGGTATCATAAACGAATAGTTGGAGTAGACGTCTATCCTATGCGCAAAAAAACAAACTCATAAGCAAGAAGGAGCAGCAGCAAAAATCATGCGAACGTGTTAGTGTACTCAACGCCTGTCTGAAATCATGTCTGAACAACAACAGCAGAAGCGGCGGTATAGACAACTGTCTCGGTGTGATAAGAAACAAACGCAGGCTGTGAACAACAACGGCAACTGTTAGGGAAAAACACTTGGTTGTAGTAAAAACAAAACACCAACGACGGCAGCAGCAACGCATATACAAATCGCAGTACGCGTACTATGTCAGCATAATATGGACGTTGACATCCATGTCTATTGTGATGTGCAGTCACTTCACACGAGCTTACTAAGAGTATCTTATGATAGATGCGGAGAAATACGATATGCGGCGAGACTTGAGTTTGTTCTTTCTTGCCGACGCACTGTATTCAACTTGTCTCTATCATACTGATCGTAACGCAGGGTAGCTAGTCTACCACAATAGGTACCAGGTAACGTTCCATAGAACGTTACGAGTACGCTACATAGAACGTTGCAGGGACATTGCTAGGAACGGTTCACGGAACCTTGACGGGCTGCTGTAGAATAAACCTGCCCGTAGCATGGGCATTGTCTCGTGATCAGGTGATGGCATGCCCCACCTTGCTCACTCTTCCATTACTCTTCCCTTTCTCTTTCATCTCTTATTCCATTCCTTTCCTTTCCTCTCTTCTTCTCCTTTCCTCTTCTCCTCTTGATCTCTGAGATCAAGATTCCTTCTATAATGGCCAATTAAGCGCCAATTTCAAACCATCTTCTTTCTTCATCACAAGTGATCTTCACAGACACTTCGGTGCCGCCTCTGCATCTCTTCTCATAGAAGACAGAGCTTCAACATGCATTATTCCTTCAGGTCATGACCCTCGAGGTTAATAACGTTATGAGCCTTCCTTCAGGTTATGAGCCTCGACTTCTAGTCGACACATCGACCGGCACCAAGGAACGGAACGACATCTCCATCGGTTCGTCAAGTTCTACAGGAACTACGAAGAACGTTTTTTCGGTTTTCAAGTGCGGAGGAAAAGCTATTTTTTTTGTTCTCCAACAACCACAGGACCAGCACCGACCTGGCGACATCTACATCGAATTTCGTCAAGTGTGTTCTACAGGGTTACCTCAAGGAGGACTGCTTTCACGCTCCCATGCGCGAAGCAGGTAAGGGGACTACTGGTGCGCATTCACGCGCGCAGCACGTATGAGTAAGGAGTCCGGTTTCACGCTTTATCGCGCGAAACTCGTATTCGTACGTACAACATTGTTTTCACGCTGTAAGCGCAAAATAAGCCACGCGACCATTTTTGTGCCATCACACACAAAACTTTGTTTTCAATGCTGCTTTGGAGGTGTAAGCGTGGAACACGTCACACAACTATTTCTGCTCATCACACGCGAAGGTAGTTTTCACACTGCTTCCACGCTGTAAAGTACGAAGAACGTTACAAGACTGTTTCTACGCCATCACAAGCAAAGTTAGTTTCAAGCCAGTTTTCACGCCATCGAGCGCGAAGTACGGTAAAACCACTTCTTCAAGTGCATTCTTCAAGTCTTAAGACCTACACGCGCTGTAATACACGCAGCCAGGTCTTTGACGAATCAGCTACTCAGCGTAGTATCGGGAGAACCACCTCCTGCCTATACGGGGCTTTCACGCCTATACGGGGCATCCATTTCCAGCAACGGCTTTCACGCTCCAAGCGAGGGACACGAATTTTGACTCGGAAATAATACTTGAACAATACTCCTGCGTAACGGGTTTTCGCTCATAGCGAAAGGGCGTCTACGCAGGCATGTATGAGTAGCAGAAGTGATCTGCTCACACTGCACAAAGCCAGGTCATCGAGTTCAAAATTGCTCTGCACGCATGAACTAGATGAGGAAATTACTTTTCTTTGCACACAAGCACTCTTTGTGTAACCTGCACCGGACGAATCCACACGTCAATAGAGCGTACATTGTTCAACAGCTGGGGAGCAAATATGGCTCTAGCCTTCACTTCAGCTACGGTCAACTCAACGGCCGATTCAACGTCGCATACTACACGTCATCCACAGCGATGGAGGTACACCGCCCAGCTGCATCTACTCCATCAGTTTCTTCGACTACTGCTGTGACTACCACGACTACTTCGCGATATAGGTCTACTACTCGTACGACCACTTCCGCTTCATATCTACGGCCTCTAGGTGGCATATCGGCGTCCTGTTCTTCGCAGCGACTTCGAGTTCAACATCACTACATACGTACCTGCAGCATTGGCCCCTGGGATTTCTACTTCTACGACAGCCAGTTTCTGCGGCTTCTACAGCAGCAGCAGTACCTACAACATTTCTTCCTGTACTACAATATCAACACTACCCGGAGCAAACATCTGGCAGCATCAACGTGGTCTACGCAACGCACGAGGCAACGTCCCCATGATCGAACCAACGCCCGCTTTGTCTATCAACGGACGTACGGGGGGATCAGAGATCGAGACTTGCCGACGGCAACTTCTTCGCAGCAAATAAATTCAATTATTGCTTTTCAAAACGTACCATCACAGGACCTGACACCACGTCCAGCCGAGCCATCTAAGATTCTCTTCATTATCATCGGAGCTATATGGACTATCACCAGCAGCATAACTTCACAACCATTTCTCCAAGCGACTTCGTTCTGCTCTCTTCTACTTCCTGAACATACATGAAGATCATCACTAGCAGCAACACCAACTACGACGCAGCATTGCGCCACGAAGCAGAAGAGCCTCCAGCAATACGCGCCAGGTTATTTCTTACTGTTTTTCATTTTTTGCTTTTGTGGGGAAGGTTCACGTTTGCATAGCTTTGCTTCGAGTACGTATCATACATACACGCTCAAAACATGCTGAATGTACTAAACAATCCAGTACGTTTACGTCTACAGTTTTCTACTTTTCTGCTTTAATTAGGCATCCGTTCAGGGGGCGCGTTGGACACAGCAGACGGGTTAAAACTATATTTTCTAGGGTATACATCGCTGGTCATCACACCACGATTTGTTTTATTCCTTGATTTTCGCCTAAACACTAGGTACTACTACTCTGTAGTCATACGAGTTAAATACGAGAAATAAATACGTACACACAACACGTATATACTGGACAACACGTCCCAGTTTTCTCAATATCTCGTAATATTTTGCAGTATGATTCTCTGAGTATCTGGTTTCGGCACCGTAAGCGTAAGCTACTGACTGACATCACGGGGGCGTGTCAGCATAATATGGACGTTGACATCCATATCTGTCGTGATGTGCAGTCACTTCACACGAGCTTACTAAGAGTATCTTATGATAGATGCGGAGAAATACGATATGCGGCGAGACTTGAGTTTGTTCTTTCTTGCCGACGCACTGTATTCAACTTGTCTCTATCATACTGATCGTAACGCAGGGTAGCTAGTCTACCACAATAGGTAGCAGGTAACGTTCCATAGAACGTTACGAGTACGCTACATAGAACGTTGCAGGGACATTGCTAGGAACGGTTCACGGAACCTTGACGGGCTGCAGCAGCTGTAGAATAAACCTGCCCGTAGCATGGGCATTGTCTCGTGATCAGGTGATGGCATGCCCCACCTTGCTCACTCTTCCATTACTCTTCCATTTTTCTTCCATCTCTTATTCCATTCCTTTCCTTTCCTCTCTTCTTCTCCTTAAAGCTTTCCTCTTCTCCTCTTGATCTCTGAGATCAAGATTCCTTCTATAATAATGGCCAACTAAGCGCCAATTTCAAACCATCTTCTTTTTTCATCACAAGTGATCTTCACAGACACTTCGGTGCCGCCTCTGCATCTCTTCTCATAGAAGACAGAGCCTCAACATGCATTATTCCTTCAGGTCATGACCCTCGAGGTTATGAGCCTTCCTTCATACTATACCCCTGTCTCGATGTGAGCTCGTATCAAGAAAAAAGAAATGGCCAAATGTTTGGTGCAAAACAAAAATAGGAATTAGTACCTGGTATATATGTATTTGTGTCTTGTATTTGGTGCTGAAGGTCGACAACATGCCGGAACAGCAACAACGCCAACAACAACAATATAGACAACAGCTGCAGCAGCAGCGGCGGCAGACACGGACTCAAAACTGCCTGAAGCAAAATCAGCATCAGGGACGATAGGTGCGCGGGGTTAGAGCAGCAGGAAAAGGAGCAGCATCAGCAGTAGCAGCAGCAGCCGCAGCTGCAGCAGTGGGCTGCTCCACCAAGTCGTGTCTCGTATCACAAATGAAATTGGCAAGTGTGGAAAAAATTCAGCAACAACAGCAGCCGCGGGAACAGCAGCAACGCCAACAATGGCAGCAGAAGCAATACCAGCAGCAGCGGCGGTAGACACTGTTGCGGAGACGAACGCAGGCTGTAAACCACAACGGCAGTAGCAGCGGCAGCAGCAGCGGCAGCAGCACAACAGCAAATGGCAGTAGGCGCAGTAGCACGTAGACAAACAAATGGCATTTTGGAAATTAGTACGTTGTTTGTCTTGGATTTAGTGCTTAAAGGTCGACAAGGTGCGGGAACAGCAACAACATCACCACCAACAGTATACCAAGTAAACAACAGCAGCAACAGCGAAGGTAGACACCTGTCTCGCAGTCGAAAGGAATGCAGGCAGTACAGAACAACCGCAGCAGCAGCGGCAGGAGCAGCAGCGGCAGCAGCAGCGCATACGCGTACTGTACCCATATCTCGGTGTGAGCTCCTAATAGCTATGAAAAAATCAGTGGCAAAACATCTTGGTTGTAGGTTCAGGGCTGGAGGTCGACAAGGTGCGGAAACAGCAACAACTTCAACAACAACAACAACAACAACAACAACAACAGCATAAGCAACACCAGCAGCAGCGGCGGTAGACACTGACTCAAAGGTGCCTACAACAGAAACAACGCGAACGACGACTACATACACCAACCTGAAAAAAACAGCAATAGGGACGGTAGCTGCGCGGGGTTACAACAGCAGGAAGAGGAGCAGCAGCAGCAAGCAGCAGTACCAGCAGCAGCAGCAAAGGGCTGCGCCACCAAGTCGTGTTCTCGTGCAAATATGAATGGCAAGTTACCAGGGTAGTGTGGAAAAACTCAACAACATCGGCCGCGACGGTAGACATAGGGGACACACAACAACAATTACAACAACAACAATAACAACAACAACAACAACAGCAACAGAGAAGCACAGAACACAACTCACCGTCACCTCCTGTCTCGAGCGTGGAGGATACGGTGCAGACGTTGTTAGGCCTGTTCGAAACGGGCTTCCTAAATTCGACAGTAGTAGAGGGAGAGGCAGAGGACCCTTGGGTAGTTTTCGTAGGTGTATTGAAGGCAGCACCATTAGTAGCGGCAGCAGGAAAAGTGCTGTTCACTTTGTAGAAGCAGCACCACCAGGAGCAGGTGATGCCGTCTACCAGGCAGAAGCAGCCCCAGCGGGAGGAGCACCCGGTACCAGCAGAAGCAGCGAAAGGAAAAGCAGCACCTGGTACCAGCAGGAGCGGCACCAGAAGGAGCGGCACGAGCAGGAGGGGCACGAGCAGGAGCCGCACGAGAAGGAGCAACGCCAGCAGGAGGCCCAGCGGGATACGAAGAGGCAGCACCAGCGTGACACGCGTCATATGCTGTCTAGATGTATGTGTCCACGCACGGAAATAATCCAATGACCCGCGTCGTATGCGGTCTCATAGCCGGTCTTTTCATGCCAAAGCAACTGAGATCAACGTTTAATTGGCCAGAAAACTGAAACTATTCTCGAAAAAACAAAACTTAAATCCGTCTACTCGCGAAAAGTTCAAATCTCTCGCGAATCATGGTTCACAATCTTGCGAAGGGCTACCGAAACGCCCTCACAGCGACCGTCCAGGGCAAACGAGTTTATAGTTTTATGTGCAAGTTCTCCCTTCGGAGTGGCATGAGCGTAGCGTGTAAGAAGACTCTTCTTGCCGAAATACGTATTTGGTGGGTTGACTTGAAGTATTCCACCAATTGCAGTTGTATGTGCTACAGTTGGGGCAATAGCTCAAATATACCTGTTAACAACCAAATATGTATTAGTTTAAGGAAAATAGTAGTGGAACGTGCAGATGAGGGTGACGCAAGAGAGCAGTTCTAATGACCGAAAAAGCAGGTACCCTGGTAGTAATTACCTGGTTGGTATGTATTACAGCTGTTATGACATATGAAGGCGACATGAGCGTGATATGCAACTCCGACAGGAAGAACTTGGTTGACGAATCGCAGCGCCAGTAGACACATGTCCTGCGACACCTAATGGTTCGACAACGAACGAAACCTTTGGCGGACGCCCAAACCAACGACGACAGAAATTCCTCAAGAAGATAAAACGTCTTCAACGGAGCGTAGCAGTGGGCCCGGGGCCGGCGTGAAACGCAAAGAATTCGAAGCGACGGGAGTAGGTAGTATTAATAGCAAACATTCCCTCGCAAACGCGAATGTCGCTCATAAATACGGAATCAGCACCCTGGCAAACACCCAAGGTAGATTGAAAAAATCAGGATCATTCGTTGTCCACAGCACCCAAAGAAGATGCAGAAAAGTCAGTTAGACCTTGGAACTCGCCAAGACACTAGCGTGATGAAGGCGATGCAAAAACTGACACTTTCCGTAAGTGAAGAAACCCCCACCCAACAAAAATGAACCAGTCCGCTCGCCACGCTTGAACTCAAAGCACCCGCTGGCAGACGTGTGCAAGCACACGCACAACGGATGTTTGCTGGAAGTATTAAAAAATTTTGGACGCAGGCGCACGCTGCAACGAAACGCCCGCGAACACCTCTCTTTTCAGACCCCCGGCGCAGACCAAAGGCAGATCAACTGTGTATATTGCTCTACCGGAAGATCATGATAGACACGAGAACAGACTCTTAAAGTACAAAGATCTAGTCCGAGCCCGAACCGAGGAGATCGACCGACACAGCCTTCCCGCTTGGCGGCGCTTTTCTCCAGTTCCACCCGAGCTTATTCGCCGAACTTCGCGTTGTGTTTTCCCTGAACTTGCTCGTCGTGGGCGATGAAGAGCTTCCTGGAGCGGTTGGAGCACGAGAAGTGCAGGGGGGGCTTGCACAGGCCGATGAAGATGCCGTTGTCCTTGATAGTTCCTTTGCAGTAGACACAATCCTTACGGACCTGCAAACAGAGATTATAGACAACAAACCGACAGCAAAAAGGAGACATGTAAGACGTGTTGAATACATATATTTTAGTTGGTATGAGTTTAGTTGACGAAGATTTTAAAAAGGGCAACATTTTAAGTGCCAAAATCAGTTATACCTGATCCGTTTGAGCCAAAATCAGGTGTATACGAAAACCAAGAAAACAACGCGCACCACGAGCGGTGTTCTGTCCATGAAAGTCGGGTAAAAAAAGAAGCGTGCCATAAATGGCCTCCAAAGTCTAAGTCGTTTAGTTTACCTTAAGGTGTAGATGCCACGGGCTTCACTTAGACCTGCAGAGAGTCACTGTTAATAGGCTTCGTTTGTTCTGCGACGGCGGGGGCGCCAAGAAGAGTATTTACTCTGGCGCCCCCCCACCGTTGATAGCTTAAGTCTTCTTGACCGTCCTCGCGGAACTGCCATCTCAGCACGAAATTATCTTGCCGTACCAAACCTGAGACAAACTCGACGCGGGGCGGTGCAGATAAAGACCACGGTGATGTATGGACTGCTGTGACCATAGAAAACAACACGGCAGCGGCACTAGGACACAACAACTATTCAATAACTGAAGCACGTCGCACACTCCAAAGAAGAAAGAAAGTGAACCCAGCGTACTCATGTATGTATGCATATTTATGTAAATACGTACTTTGACGCACAACGTGTACGTGCGAGTACAGATTTTATACGTTGCGTAATGCAGAATAATTTCAACCGAGGGAGGGCAGACGCATACGGAGAGAAACAACAGTGTACGTATGTTGTCCCTCTGATTGGTTCAAAGTTGGCCAAAAGCAGTTGAAAGCTAGAGAGAGTAGAAAAAACAGGTATAATAGGTTGGCCTTTTCGAGCCAAAATCAGTTACGATGTCAGCTAGGACAATAGCAGGGCTTCTGGGGTGTGTTTTGTACTTGCTTTTGGAATGTAACTGATTTTGGACGAACAGTGGCCAGGTATACCTGATTTTGTCAAAAACACCTTTCAAAACAGTTTAGAAAATACGCGTTGGCGTGCGCTGTAGAGGCAGGAAGCACGAAAGATAAATAGGAATGGGATGCGATGAATGCTGTTGGCAAACCCTTACGTATTTTTTCGCGGCAGAGACGGCGACGGCAGAGTCGGCAGCATCAAACATAGAAACGTGTTAGTGTACTCAACGCCTCTCTGTTATCGTGTCGGAACAACAACAGCAGCAGCGGCGGTAGACCACTGTCTCGGTGTGGAAAGAAGCGCAAGCTGCAAACAACGACGGCAACTGTTCGGAAAAAAAAGTTGGTTATAGTGTGCAGAACAACAACAACGGCAGCCGCGGCGCATATACAAATGGCAGTACGCGTACTATACCTCTGTCTCGGTGTGAGCTCGTATCAAGAATAAAATGGCCAATATTGTTTTTGGTTATACGTACTGCTGTAGTGTGCAAAAAAAATCTCGAAATTACTGTAGCACCTGGTACCTGGTATGTATTTGTGTCTTGTATTTAGTGCTGAAGGTCGACAACATGCGGGAACAGCAACAACCACGCCAACAAC
The DNA here is from genome assembly GCA_031213475.1 of Nereocystis luetkeana. Classification (NCBI taxonomy): domain Eukaryota; class Phaeophyceae; order Laminariales; family Laminariaceae; genus Nereocystis; species Nereocystis luetkeana. The sequence goes on along the minus strand of JARUPZ010000008.1, from coordinate 9,793,833 downwards.
AACAACATAGACAACAGCGACAGCAGCAGCGGCGGCAGACACCGACTCAACGCTGCGTACAACAACAACAACGCGAACGACGGCTGCGTACACAACAAAATCAGCATCAAGGACGATAGGCGCGCGGGGTTACAGCAGCAGGAAAAGGAGCAGCAGCAGTAGCAGCAGCAATGGGCTGCGCCATCAAGTCGTGTTCTCGCGTGCGGGAACACAGCAACGACGACAACAACAACAACAACAACAACACCACTACCACCACCAACAACAACAATAACAACAACAACAACTACAACTACAACAAAACAACAACAGCATAAACAACAACAGCAGCAGCGGCGGTAGACACTGTAGGAGAAACGAACGCAGGCTGTAAACAACAACGGCAGTAGCAGCGGCAGCAGCAGCAATAAAGCGAATGACAGTAGGTGCAGTAGCGCATAAACAAATGGCAATATAAGTACGTTTTTTAGTCTTGTATGTAGTGCTAAAGGTCGACTACGTGCGGGAACAGCAACATCACCACCACCGACCGCATACCAGGTAAGCAACAGCAGCAACAGCGAAGGTAGACGCCTGCCTCGGTGTGGGAAGGAACGCAGGCTGTACAGAACAACGGCAGCATCAGCGGCAACAGCAGCGCACACACGTACTATAAAAAACACAACGGCAAAAACATATTGGTTGTAGATTCAGTCCTGGAGGTCGACAACATGCGGGAACAGCAACGTCAACAACAACAACACTAACAGCAGCAGCAGTTGCGGCGGCGGTAGATACTGACACTAAGGTCCCTACATCAGCAACAACGCGAATGACGACTACATAAACCAACCTGAAACGAGGAAAGCAGCATCAGGGGCGGTAGGCGCGCAGGGTAACAACACCAGGAAAAGGTGCAGCAGCAGCAGTAGCAGCAGCAATGGGCTGCGGCACCAAGTCGTGTTCTCGTATTAGATAATGCAACAGAAAATTGCAAGTATTATTGTGGAAAAAACTCAACAACAGCAGCCGCGGCGGTAGACACAGGCGACAAACAACAACAACAGCAGCAGCCGCGGCGGTCTAAATAGGTAGCAAACAACAACACCAACTACAGCAACAGAGAAGCACAGAACACAACTCACCGCCACCTACACGGTGTGGACGTCGATAGGGCTGGCGCATAATTCACAGTCTTTGGGCCACTTCAAGATTATCCCGCTGCCGGGGCAGGTGTCGCGGTCGCAGGTCGCAAAATCTACCTTGCCTCCAAAGTTAAGTCTCCATCATATAGCTGGGAGACGCAGCTTTTGCACTTTACAATGGGATTGAGCACTGACTTGGACAGGGGGGTTCTGTTCAAAATGGGCTTCCAATATCCGCCAGAAGAGGGCGAGGCAGAGGTGTATTGAAGGCAGCACCTTTAATATCGGCAGCAGGAAAACGTGCAGTCCACTCTGTAGAGGCAGCACCACCAATAGCAGGCGATGCCATCTACCAGGCAGGAGCAGCACAAGCGGGAGGAGCACCCGGTACCAACAGAAGCAGCGAAACCAAAAGAAGCACCAGCAGGAGTGGCACCAGAAGGAGCGGCACAAGCACGAGCGGCACGAGCAGGAGCGGCACGAGCAGGAGCGGCACGAGCAGGAGCAATGCCAGCAGGAGGCCAAACGGTATACGAAGAGGCAGCACCAGCGTGACGCGCGTCGTATGTTGTCTACATGTGTCCACGCACGCAAATAATCCAATGACCCGCGTCGTAGTCCTGTTGAAACTATTCCGGAACATAATATGAAAAAAGTCGGTCTACTATCGTATGCCGTCTTATTGCCGGTCTCTTCGGGCCAAAGCGACTGAGACCAACGGCAGTCCTGTTGAATCTGTTCCCGAAAGTCCCTCCACTCGCGAAAAGTTCAAATCTCTCGCGAATCAGGGTTGACAATATTGCGAAAGGCTACCGAAACGCCCCCACGGCGGCCGACCAGAGCAAACGAATTTCTAGTTTTGTATATATATATATATATATAATATACCTGGTAATATACAAGGCGCTTCGCTCAGGAAGGAAAAAAGTACATTAAATTATGCGAAGCGAACAGAGGTCCACGATTGAGTTAAGTTTTTTCAAGGATCGTAGTTAACAGTTCCAAACCGGCGACTTGATAATGCCAAGAGTCCCGCCGCCATGCTTCAGGATAGAACAGCTCCGACGTCAGCTTGGATGCCACATATACGCCTCGCGTCGCGGATGTCGTGCGTACGTAGATACCCCAGATAGGGTACTACTGTCTGTACTTATTTTATTCTTTCGATATGCTCTATGTCTGTACTCGTACGTACGAAGAATGCGAAAGCACAGCCCGGCACAGCAGCAAAAAACATGAAAATGAAACCGAAAACTCGGAAAGGAAAAAAATCCCCGTCCCCTCTGGTGTAATACTTTTCTCCTTGATTGCAACTCCTTACACCCGCAAACCGATCGAAAAGAAGAAAAGAACAAAATCGCACAGAAGAGCTTCTCTCTCAGCCTCGTACGCAGCCCGCCCCTCTCGCGACCACCTCGCTTCCGATTCGGTCCGGGTAAAGATTTTATCACTCTCTGCCACAATCAGCCCCGTCGCCCGCCTCGCGTGACGCCCGGTGCTCACCGTGGCCGTCGTTCGCCAGCTCGATAACGTTGGTGTTCGAACTGCACACCTCTCTCTTTCAACTTCAGCGTGGTCGCAAAAATGAGCACCGCTTGAATATTATCTTGCCCTCCCTAACAACCCTTATAGCTCGTACATACTCTATAAACAATCATAAATGGAAGACACACAACGCCCGTGCGTGCATCCCTCGTGTCTCGAGGCACACGCGACGCCTAGGCACGAAAGCGGCGACCGCGCTCCTTGCAACCCCCCCTCTACCCGCCAGCACCCGCTGACACCCGCGACGGTGCCGGGTGCTCCCGCGATGCCGTGCTCGGAGTACACGCACGTACACGAAACGAAAGAAAAAAAAAGGGAGAAAGGACCGAGAAAACAAAGAAGTGCTGGAAAGGTCCGGCAAGTAATCAAAGGAGGCGGTTTGGAAGTGGGAGCTCTGAGAGGCCAGGGATGCACCAACCGAGCACGCTCAGGAGTTGCGATCTAAGTATGTAGTTCTATAGCTCCAGTCACGGTGTCGGAAAAGAAGACTGAGACAATGGTCCTACAAACACCAGACCGGACAACCCTCGCACCACCACTCGTCATCGAAGCGGCAGGTCAGAGGTATAAGCAGACGACCCAGTTCTTATACCTAGGCGGCGTTATCCACGAAAACGCTGCGCTCTCGCTCGAAGTCGACCGACGGATCCGCCTTATGCGAGCATGCCTCAAACGGTTCGGCCCGGAGTTGTATGATAGGACGACCGGCCCCCTTAGCCTTAAAGTCCGAATGCTGAAGGCCGAGGTGATTGAGACCCTGCTGTACGGGTGTGTGACGTGGACCCTCAGGGCGGAACACTTTGCCAAGCTTCGAACGGCTCACCACCAAGTCCTGCTGCGAGTCATTGGCTTCCAGCGCCGACTTCATACTGATTATGCCACCCTCTCGTACGCGAAGCCCCTCAAGATGACACGTTGCGAGAGCATCGAAACGATCATTCGTAAACGGCGGCTCTTCTTTGCGGGGGGCGTGGCACGGCAAAGCAAGGAGCGATTACCCAGTCGGGTAATGTTCGGGACGATAGCTGGTGGGGAGAACCCGAGACCAGGCGGACAGTGTAAGACTTGGCATAGATGCATAGTCGAAGACCTTAGGGAGTTCCGAGCCACCGAAGGGTCAACGGAAGTTGCCCCCTTGGTGTTTGGAGTTGAGACCGCGTTGTGGTCCACTGCAGCCAAAAAGGTGGGGAAGTGGTACCGGGGGATCCTTGAAGAAGCCGAACGGTTCATGGTGAGGTGGCACGAGGCTGAGGCTGAGATGAGTAGGCAGCGCCGCGCATCCGCCGTGGATGGTGCCCAAGAGGACGGGGGGGGAGGGGGCAACAGGAGAAGTGAAAGAAAGCCCGACCGAGGGAATGCGGAGAGGGGGGAGAACAGGAGGGGTAGAAGGGAAACGGCGGTAGACGAAAGTAGGAAGGAGATGGCAGACAGGGTAGCAAGGCACCAAGTCGATTAGAAAGTAGAACATGACCATACTACTAGTGCTACCAACCGGTGCAGCTGGTTCGAACGTGGTCTTCCCTTGTCTTCTCTTTTAGTTTTGTTTTTTTTTCTTTCTTGCGCTGACTCTCCGTGATTTTCATTTCATTTTTTCTCTTCCTTTTCCTTTTCTGATTGATAAGCCGTACTGAAGGAGCCGTGTGGCGTGGTTGGAAGACGAACCTGCTCTGCTCGTTTCGTATTGGCTGACGCCAAGCGGCTGGGCATAGTTGACGAACGCAGGGCGGAGACGGCAGTCTGGGTAGCAAGGTACCAGGCGGATTAGCAGGGAGAACCTGGCTATACTACTCGTACTACAAGCTGCTGCCGCCACATGGAAGGTGCTTTGGGCTTTGGTTTGCCTGTTATTTCCCCTTTGTTGTTTTTCCTTGTTACGTTCTCCTTGGTTCTTTGTCTTACTCTGTTCACAAGCAGTGGTGTTTTTTGTTATTTCTTCTTTTTTCCAGCTCGTTCTTTTTCAAGTGTTGGCCACCTCGCCTGCGGGGGGGGGGGCACGACAGATTGTTTCTCTTAGATTTTGCTTTCATTTTTCTTCTTTTTCTCTTTCGATTTGTCTACCTTGTTTTTGTTTTCTCTTTGATTGTTTCTTTTCGTTTCACTATTTCATAGATTGCGTATGTCGTGCCTGTCGTATCTAGTATGATGACATGGCTTTGCATTGCCCACTGCAGTGCACACTGCACACGTGGCAACGTCGTATCTCTGTGGCGACGCTTTGTGACCACAGAACCTGTATCTCTTCTAGGATTGAAAAATCGGCACGGACACTGGTTGTGCTGGATGTCGACGGGTAGAAAGAACGGTTTAATGTGAAGAACACACACACAGATAGATGATGGTTGGATGACATATGTTTGCCTGCGTGCAGGAACGTGCTTCTGAAATGGGAACATGTATATATGCATGATACCTCAAACCTTAAATCGGAGAAAACACGCAAATAAATTGCGCTGCATCGCGAGAGGGTACAACAATATTTTTAGAATACCATTGAGTCTGCCGACACACGATATATTATGCGGATGACATCACGACTGGGTGCAGGAACGTTTGGCCGAAATCGGAGCATGCCCGAACACGTGGACTGCTTCCATGGGTGCATTTGTTTTCTGTGTCATGATGTAATTATATAAACCATTATATACGTATGTAGGAACGCCTGGTATGTGTTTTCTTCACATCAAACCGTTTGTCCTACGCGACGACATCCAGCACTACTGTTAACAGTGTCCGTGCCGGTTCTTCAATCCTAGAGAGATACAAGTTATGTGGTCCCAAAACTGCGCCACAGATATATGACATTTTTACGTATGCAGGGCATACAGTACAGTAAGCAAATCAGACAATGCGATGTCATGTCAGTACACTGGATACGAAAAAGAAAAAAAACAACAATAACTAGAAAGCAAAAACGAAGAAAACAAATCGAAAGAAGAAAATGAAACAGATATAAGAAAAAAACTGTCGTGCTTACCCGCAGGGGATGTGACAGACACTTAATGTAACAAGAACGAAAGAGCTGTTAACGATAAAAACCCCTCAATATAAACAGAGCTGACAATGCCATGCCGTATACGATACAGCGAATCCTATTGAAATTATTAGCAAGTACCCGAACAACCACGGGTTATCGTTGCCATGCATGGCCGGCGTCCCCGGTGGCTTGGTAGGTGGTCCGCGTGCCTATCAAGATCAAGTTCATGGGTTCAACTCCCACCGAGTGCATGCTCGTAAATACATTCGATGAAAATCGACGACCAGTGGGAATGCTGAACCCTATGCGCGACAAAAAATAAAGGCACGTACCGGGGGGGAGAAGGGTAGACACCTGTGACCACGGCTTGTCCAGAAGGTCGTCGAGGGTGAAACTTCCTACGAGTAAGGCTGGACAGTGGAAGTGATGATAAAATAAATGAAAATAAAATAATAATCCTTGCAACGGCGATTCCCCGTCGAGAAGAAAACCTCATCAATAGTCGGCTTTCACGAAACGTAAGGACTTCCGGCTCCTGCCCACAGTCCACATACACCCACCCCCCGCGTCACATCTTTCTTCGATCGCTTATCACGCCAAGCCCGTATCCGGAACCTCACAACTACACAGCACCCAGCGATCGAAACTGTGACCAGAGGCAGACGTGGCACACACGGGGCAGCGATGACGTTACGTAGAATGACTGCGCTCGTGAGTGTCCTCGCTTCCTGGCGAGCCGAAGCTCAAGACTCCCCTTCTCCTAACGCCCCCATCGCAAAACCGCAGTGCGACGTTGCCAAATCGGTGTCGTTTCGATACACGGAGGGATCGGAGCGGCTGTACGTCGAACACGAAGACGGCACCACCCGAGGAGGCTGCGTTACGCTCACAGAAATCTGGGGGAATCAGGACGGCGGTACTGTACTGTTTGCGGTGGACCCAGACAGCGGCGACGCTAGCGACACCGCGACCGGAACATGGCTGCTGGCGGAAAACCTGTCAATTGAAGATGGCATTACTCTCCAAGTGAGTTGGTATTCTTCGTTCATCCATAACCCAAACTTAAATCTAGATAGAACAGGCAGTACGTTGCCCGTGCGTTCATACATCAATACGTGCGCGACGTAGAGGCAACCATGTAGTATTATTTGCAACGATTGAATGCAGCGGAATTCGCCTGTAAACAGTAGAACACGTGAATTATCCTTTTGCTATGCGTGGGGCATACTCTGATTCGTCTGACGTATGAATGCACTCTGCCATGCCAACCAAAACGGCAAGAACAAAACCCGACCGTAACCTGGTCCAGATACTTTGGTGATGTACATATCACAGGTATTAATAGGAGTATATCATAAGAAATCGATGGTATGCTCGTAACGGAGACATTCTAAACAAATGCCGAGTAGAAACATGTGTTACTCTGGTACAACGTTTCGAGTTTTTTTTCCGGATTTGTTTTCGTTTCCCTGATTGATGATAGTGGAAGGCGCAACATCGGCAGTACAGTGGTCGACAGACGGTGCACTGAAGACGATGGCGGGAGGGGCACGGACGATCGTGTGACAAGGTTCCTTGCTCGACTGCGTATAACTTAAACATAATCTATCTATGCTATATACCAAGCATTTTTGCTTTCGGCCTTCCTTGCGTACGTATGTTTTAGGTATACATTCTAATTGCTCGCTTTTCTCTCTGTTGGTATCCCTGTGCTTCCATGCCATTTCCATTCCCGGGTTTTCCGGTTTCCCTGGTACCTTCTGGGTGTTGGTGCGGCTGTGTGTTACATTTCAACTCGCACGTGTTTCTAGCTCCTTCTTGCATTGTTTTTTCGGGATCTTTGCGCCAATCGTATTGAATCTCATTTTCACAGCAGTGTTGGTTTCATGATGATTTTTAGCCTTGCCTCTTGTTCGGCGTGTTGTTTTTGTGATTTTTCGTCAGGCGCGTTGTAATCGGATTTGCTTACGACTATACGTACGTATCTCGCCCCTTGATCCATGAGCGATAATTTTGGCTTTGTCTGATCACACGATTTCAACCCCTTCATCGCCCCGGTGGGTCAAGTGTTTAACCTCGAATTCTACTTGTGTTTGAGTCCTGGGTTCGAGCCCCAAGTTGATCGGACTTTTGACTTTATTTGCAAAAATAAAGATCAAAAGGATTCAATTGTTGAGAGCGCCTTGCAGCGTGGGTAGGCACAATCCGATGCGAGTCGACGAGGGAAGAAAATACTGAATTTTTCTCGCAATACCAATGAAGACACGTAGCGTAGCGGGAAGGGGGGAAAAGAGCCTGCTATGTGACCCCGGAGCTGACTTACGAGTTGGAAGGAGAGAGAGAAGAAGATGGGCGAAGATGGGCTAAGGTAATGAATGGGATGAGCAAAAACAAAAAAAAAAAACTAAAAAAAAAATGGGGAACCATTCGAACGGAGACTGGGCGTACTGTTTCGTTGGGTAGAGAGTTAGGATTTTGTAACGAACGGTGTACTGCTAGTACTGCTGTGTGCCGACAACAATGTACACCAGCCGGGGTCCAAGAAAAACAAATATCCCAACTCCCCACCACCCCTGTCCGAGACTCGGACAACAGAAGGGGGGGTTCTCGATGGAGGGAAGAGTACTGAAACCAATCAAATATACATGGTAAATATTATACGCTCTTCTTAGCATCTTCCTGAACTCCCAACGCACTGGATTGCATTTATTTCGCACAACAAACAACAGGGCAAGAGTGTAGGTCGGTTTATGTTGTTGTCGGACACCCCTGATAACGGTAACAATGCTATATATTGTTTGGACCAAACATAGGCGATGAAAGACATAATATTCAATTCGATGCTTGGTCTTTTGAAGAACAAAAAAACAAATATTTTGATGTATGTGTGTGTAAGACCCATTCGCGCTCAACATTATTAACCCAAGCCAAACCGACCATTCTTGCGCCTGTTTCGTACCAGCTATGTATTGCGATGTACCATGCTGTGTGTATTTTGTTTTGTCACAATCGCACATGAACGTTTTCTTCTTCCCCGATACCACGGAAGGATACTCTTGGTTTTCACTACTCCTACTGTTCGTCACCGGTTCGTACTCTGATCATGGAGGGATTGACGGAAGGCATTGTCTCGAGAGTCTGGTTCTTACAAAGCCAGATATCCTGAAGGCCCCGCCAGTCCAGCCTGTCGTATCTGGGTTAGTTTCGTGTGGATGTATGTACCCAAATTGTCGTTCGATCTCTCCAGTACGACAGTGAAGCATTGTGCTTTCTTCTCTCTTTCTTTGCTGAATCCTTCTTCGTGATGACCACTTTTACTCTCCAGCGGCGCAGTGCAAGTTTGAAAAAAATATCATCGCTTGCATCAAACGTATTGGCCGAATAGAAGAGCATGCACAGCAATGCATTGCACGTATTCAACGAAAACGACGACCTCGTCGTAGCCCTTGTTCTTGCTAGATGTCGTTTCTGTAGAGATATACCGGAGACTTTATTGAATAATCGTGATCGCGGGTCTTTTCTCGGCAATCACGATCACCAGAAATCGCGAATAAATCGTGATCGCAAGCCGATATTTACAACACTGCCTCGTGGGCTAGTCAAAACGCCATCATACCATTGATATCTCTGTTCATAAAGACGGCCCGCCAACCGTCGTTGGCGCTTGTGGTACTACTACCCCCGTCGGGGTGGTTCGAATCTGACATCGGTTATCGGGCTACTGTTCTAGGTGTACGGCACCGTCGCGGACGGCGATGCGGACGAACTGCGGCTTTTGAGCACGAGCGACAAGTACATAGACTTTCGCGCGCACGGAGGAAACCTGGACTTCGTGAGCACCAAGGTCCGTGTGGCGTCAGTCGTATGAAACAGTAGAGTGTGACTGGAATTTTCTGTCGTTTCCTAGATCCACCGCAGCAGACAAGTAGGTAGGTTGATGGTTCATACGGCCGTATTGCGAGGCAATAACGGCCGATCTTCATATCTACTGTTGTCTGCTCGGTGTGTGTAAGTCTTAAACATGATACCAGGTATGTGGTTTCAGCAAACCTTTCAAATAATCGGTACATGGTTGCAAGCTGATGTAAGGGTTGGTTGTGTTTGGTTTTTCAAAAATATTGCCAGGACATGTCACGTCCGTCCGATAAACCGTGCTCTTTCCCATCTCAGGTTCAGTCCCTCCGTAGTCTGTTCCCGTCAATTTCCACTAAGGAATCTCGAAATCTCGGATCGCATAATATTCTACCTGGGAGATGTTACTTAGTTGGCGTCTTGAACGGTAAAACATGCAGGATTTAGATGATTTTTTTTTTTTTTTTTTTCAAGGGTCGATCTTAACGACGAGTGTTTTTCAGTATTTTCGGTATTTTCCCTAAATACTTTCGGGAAAAGCCGAAACACGTCACCCCTCCAAAAAGTCGCCACGACGTTCATAGGGTTGTTCGGGAAATAAATGTGGGTACAAGGCCGTAGAGGATCGGGCAACCCCACCGCTCGAGCTATGACACTACTCGCGAGCGCACAGAGCTTACAGGGGTCGTTCCTAAGGTAATTCGCAAGTCATGGTCGAACGCAGAAGGCGCAATAGGTTTCTGGGCTCTCGTCGCCGAGTTCACAACGTGACCGCACCGAGGTGGCCGACCGACTGAGCTCGGTGACGACAATAGCTGAGACTTTGTCGCTTTGGGCAAGCGTTGGACGTTGTTGCGTGACGAGTTGGTGATGGATTTCACTTCCTCAGGCACTGACACCTCCCTACGAGTCAGGCCGATGACTGTGGGGCCGCCGCACGCATGGGTTCCGCGAGCGCAGCTGCTGTAGGGACGGTTGGTTCCGTGCCGGGTGGACGAGTATTTCCCGAGCCAACTGAGGCACTTTACTCTATACCAGGTAAGATTCAACCCTCGCTGAATTTGGTGAAATAAATGCCGAAATTTCAGGAAAAAACGAAAAACAATACGTGTCGTTAAGATCGACCGAAATCATCACTTCCACTTTCCAGCCTAACTCGTAGGAGGATTTACCTTTTACCCTCGACGACCTTCTGGACAAGCCGTGGTCACAGGTTTCCACCCTTCTCCCCCCCGGTACAAGCCTTATTTTGTATCGCACATAGGGTTCAGCATTCCCACTGCTCGTCGATTTTCATCGAATGTAGCTAACTCACGCTCTCGCGCTTTCCGCTAATCAATTTATTTCACGTAAAACGCCCTTACGAGCATGCACTCGGTGGGACTTGAACCCACGAAATTGATCTTAATAGGCACGCGGACCACCTACCAAGTAGGCCTAATCTTCTAAGACGAGCGAAGCGAGCCGTAAGTCGGACTGGGAAATCGAGCGTAGCGAGGTATTAAGACGGCCGCAGGGCGAAAATTTTTCGACTAAGTCGCGCGAATTTCAATCGTCTTAATCCATATTTTGCGTCTTAGCGCGTCTTGGACTCGTCTTAGCGCGTCTTAGCGCATCTTAGACTCGTCTTAGCGCGCCTCAGACACGTCTTGGCACGTCTTAGATTCGTCTTGGCACGTCTTAGGTTCGTCTAGGCACGTCTAAGGTTCGTCTATAGGCACGTCTAAGCTCTTGGCAGTACTAAAGCAAGCATTATGTCGAAAACTAACAGTTAGCTACTTCAACGAGGCACGGGTACAACAGCAATATACAGCAACAACACAACAACGCAGAGCGCCAGTAAATACGGCAATAATCCAAGTATCAAGCTACCGGTACCTGATAAGTGCGATTATTACGTGTAGTGATGGATGAACAGCATTATCACGTACCTGGTACTCCTACGTGGTAGCTCCTTGTTTGTTGGCATTTGACGTCACGCACAGTATTACTGTAGGAGTACATAATTGATACCAGGTAGTACCTGGTATATTTGAATATCTATACCAGGTATGTGTGTCTTTGTACATTAATTCGTACATACGAGCCCATATTAGAAGTGAAAGCTCCGAAATCGCATTGCGGATAGAAGGCACCACCAGGTACCTGGTTATATTGCGTCGTTTGTTTTCCACGAGGACGAATATCATACCGTCGGCAGCCGTGGATACCAACAAACTCAGATATATTTTTTCACGTATTAATATTATAGAATTAATACGAAGTAGTATTATTAATATTAATAGCAGCCTACCAAGCCACCAACGGAAAACAGAAAGTCTTAACCCCTTTAGAACCGTAGTCCCGATTTGGGGACAAAGTACTTGAAATTAGAGTGGATTGTCCCTAAAACGGGACTGCGGTTCTAAAGGGGTTAAGAGATAACTGCAGTATTTAGTATTTGTCCTAAACGATGTCGTTCAAAGAACGACACGTTGCTACCGGTGGTTGTGATGCATCCGCGGTGTGAGCATACCAACGGATTTTGCGCAAACCACTATTAATATTATAACAATAGTAACTGCCCTGCCCACGGAACACAGAAAGAGAGCAGTTGTTGTCCTATCTATGTTGGGCGTCCCAAATAAGGCATTATGTCACCTATAGTATTATACCGATGTACCACGGTTAACGTAGCAACAAAAATAGAAAAAAAAAACGAGAAAACGAACAGCAGTATAGACTAGTCGCCCTAAAGCATGCAACTTTTGTTTTGCAATATATATTACGACGTTGAGAACCAACACAACTTGAAACAAAACAGAAGTAGCAGTAATCCTAAGTAAGGTAGTAGTATGTGGAAGAAATTGGAGCGGACCTTCACCATCACACCCATCTGCCATGTGGCGAGAGAGAATAGAGATCATGTTTTATTTTTCATTTTTTAAAGATAATAACGCCATCCTCGAAAATCCGGAGAACCGGGTTCGATGTCCCCGGTGACAGGAAAAAGCGCATGGAGGCCCGAGAAAAGAAGGTTCGAAAGAAGCAAGTTGGAGTAGTCGACTCATTTGTTGTCCCCGCATTGTTTCCACCCATTTCCACAGCTCGCTGTGGTCGTGTCGACCCCCTAAGACGCCTCGACCGGCGCCTGGTGCATTCTAAGACGAATCTAAGACGTGCTAAGACGAATCTAAACGTACGTGCCAAGACGAATCTAAGACGTGCCAAGACATGATATAGCGAGTAAGACGGGTCTCTCTCTGAGAAACGGATTAAGACGT